>JAGFBZ010001649.1:2180000-2361509 GCA_018398805.1 Hirundichthys speculiger | reverse complement strand
GCAACGGCCGCACATGAATGGAACTTTATAGAGAGTATATAGGCTATCACCCTCATTCTGACTTTATTGCTATAATCTTATGAGCTCAGGTATTTCTAATCACAACACTGGAGTTGTAAAGGATATAAAGAAAGCAGCCTGTCGTTGATTCTGCAGGTTCATGACAACATCCACCAGTCAGATAAACTCCAGTCTCTGTCACTACTGGGTGATTCAGTTTCAAATGCTTTTGCCTCCCTTGTGGCTCTGACTGCTGGTCTCCATCACATCAGCAGGAACTGAGATATTGCGGAGCGGCTGTCCCATGCAGGTACAGCTACAAAACCATGCTACAAATACGTCTACACTGACGACCTGGGCTGATGCAGAGTTCTGGTGTCGGAAGGAGCCAACCTGGGTCTTCCACAGGTGAAAGAAGCAGCATTTGTCAACAATGCTGATCAGAACTTTGATCCTGCTGAGGGACGTAGCTGGACGGACTCGTGATAGTCAGAAGAAAGGAAGGTGGTTTTGGTCTGATGGGTCTAGATCAGCTTTACAGATTGGGATGCAGGAGAGCCCAACAATTTTCGAGGAAAGGAACACTGTGGACACATCAAACTTTAGGACAACTAAGAAATGGAATGACGTACTTGTTCATCTACATACTCTTTTGTCGTAAATCTCGCCAGTTTGTCCATGAAATGGAGTTTACACTAGAATAAAGTATTGATCAGTTACATGTAATTAAAAAAAATGGAGGTATTCAATTTAATTGTGAAATAATATTAAATGTCAAAGTCATAATGAGTAGATTAAAGATACTGCATGATTGTGTCGATGGTATCTTTTTCCTATTGAGATGTGTCTATTGAGATATTTAGAATTCTATCAAAGATTACAGATCAGAGATTGATCTCATACTGACAGATTTGTGAACCAGTAATAGAAAATTGATGTTTATGATAAAGTTATCTGAGAGGGACAGGGACATTTATTGTCAACTTGATCTTAACGTTTGTAAATACTAAGTGGTCTTTAAAAATAACATTTCCCTGAGTCCAAATGTCTTTTTCCATTTCTAATAAAACACCCACAGCCAAAATAAAGGTTTATGAGGAGAGACTTTAGTTCACTCCACAATTAATTTACAAACCTTCACTTTCATGAACAGATATATTTGTTTCTGAACATTTCTCTTCTATCATAATAGAGTTGAACAGTTGGAGACCTGCCAAAGCAATTTCACTGAGGTTGAATTCAATGTTGAAATACCCCGAGTAATCAGAGAAATCTACAGAACTTTTCCTCCGAATGTTTCCTTTTAGAGTTAGAGGTTGATGTGTCTGCGTATTAGGAAAAAGAGATATAGTCATGTAAAAAAAAAAAAAAGAAAAACACGACCATGAACATTCAGACAACAACATCTGAACTCTGAAGTACAGTTATAGATAGTTCACAGATAAGTCCTCCCTCAGTCTCAGTGGAGGTGATGTAGGTGGTGTGGTTGGTGCAGAGAGAAAGAGGGTGTTTCTGGGAACCCCACCAGGGGAGATGAGCTGGAAAAACTTCAGTTTATTAACCTGCCAACTGCTGTGGCAGCTTTGGAGGCAATATTATCCTTGATAAATTGGTCAAAAAAATCCCTGTGTTATCTATGTGCTAATTTAAATAGAACCATTCATGACTTTGCAGCAGAGCTTGATTTGGCCTTTGGAAAGGTTTTTTTTTTCTTCTTCTTTACTTTTAAGTTTTCATTCACATATATGGCTGAAGTGATTATATTTATTTTTTCTCCATGTCACTCAAACCTGATTTTTTTAATTAATTATTTTAATTTTTTTATTTTAGGGCTCTGAGGTCAATAAATCCAAATCATCAAATCCAATTTCCAGACAGAATGATTCATTTCAGTATGCAGTATAGCTTTGGATAAGGCTCTTAGGTCTAAACAGACATGTGACATCGTTTTCAGTCAGGTTTTTCCTACACACGTGCAGTGAACGTTTCTTCATCAACCTAGAGGTATAGAGCTGACTTGAATAATTAGCCATCACTCATCACTCTTTTAACAAGACTGGAACGTGATGTACAGGTGTATTAGAGATGGGTAGGAGAGAAAGACGAGGTTGTTGAAGTTGCTGCTCTCAAAAACCCTTTAACTGTCGAAGACAAACCCCATTCAAACGACTGCTGTTTCTCAGCTGCAGCCATCTTCACTGTGACATCCACACTACGCACACTCATTCATCATGTTACACCCGCCCAGAAGACTCCCTACAAAGATGTGATTGGTCCCCCCAAGACTTTGGACATAGTAAGAGCTCCAACAGGTGGCAGCTGCGTCATGGCAAAGTTTGAGAATGACACAAAATATTACATTTTCACAAAGTCTGCTGTCAGAGTTTTTTATATGTTTTTGTCAGGTGTTTCTATGTTATAATGAATACAATTAGAAGCATTCATCAGTTTCAAAAGCTTTTATTGAGAATTACACATTAATTCATGCAATAAGTCAATATTGTAGTGCTGACCCTTCTTTTTCAAGACCTCTGCAGTTCTCCCGGCATGCTGTAATAACTTCTTGACTAATCATGACTGATTCTTGCATAATCAATGCTGGAGTTTGTCAGAATTTGTATGTTTTTGATTGTCTACCCGCCTCTTGAGAATTGATCAAGTTCTCAAGGATTAGATCCAGGTAGTTTTCCTGGCAAGGGCCCAAAATCTTAAGTTTGTTCCCGCGAGCCACTCTTATGACTTTGCTTTAGGGCAAGGTGCCTCCATCATGTGGAAAAGGGGTCTTCATTACCAATCTGCCTTGGATTCATCCAAACAGTTATCCAGTGGAAACATTTAATGCAGAAGTATAAATGGAATTTGGATTCTAAATGTACATTTTGAAATCAATGAAGAAACTGTACTTTTCCTTGGTTCATTTTCTTTCATTGATTAATTTGGAAGAAATGTTGGTTGGAGAATGTACCTTGAAAATATAGAAACGCTGTATGTTTCCAAAACCCTAAATGCTCATTTAAACAGATACATAGAAAGTCTGAAACTTGAAATGAATATCAAAACTCTATCTGGCATTGAAAAACTTAAACACTGGAGCATGATTGAATTTCAATATTTTAAAATCATTTCCTTGTTTTTCCTGTTTATAGCTCTGTTTTTTTGTATATGCTCTCGTGAATAACATTAACCTAAAAATAGGAATAGTCTCCACAAGTACAAATCCCATGATGGAGAAACACCATTCTCTGTCTCAAACACTCCCCCGTCAGAAAGCCCTTCTGCAGAGAGCGCTTCATCTAAAGAATAATTCAAGAATGGGCGCAAAAATGGAACTATGGAGTAGTATAGGCTATCACCCTCATCTCTGACTTTATTGCTATAATCTTTATGAGCTCAGGTTTTCTATCAAACACTGGAGACGCCCCTGTAAAGGATATAAAAGAAAGCAGCCTGTTATGGCCCTGGGTCGGCCATGGCAGCCCTGTGTGTCTGTGTCTGTCAGTGGCGTCTTTCCTGTCTTTAGTGTTCCTGTTTTACTTTGAAGGTCTGTCGTCTCTATTGTTTTCGTTTGCTTCCTTCCCCTCGTTACCACTGATCCCTGCACTGCCTTCGTGTGTTCCTCTGTGTATTAAGTCTGTCATTTTCCCTGTTCTATGTGGGTCCATTGTTGTCGTAAGTATGTGTTTGCAGTTCTTGTATGTTTCCTCCCGTTTTTGGATTTTATTAGTTATGTGTTTTCAGTTGCTTTTTTGTGTTTTTTTGATTGTTGCCTCTTTGTGTTTCTGGATCGTTTTGGCTTTTGTGTTTGTGGAATAAACCTTTGTTTTTGAGATCTCCTGCACCTTGGTCCTTTTCGTAGCCCAAACCGTGCACAGCCGCGTCTGATTCTGCAGATTCCTGACAAATCCACCAGTGCTGATAAACTCCACTCTCTGTCATACTGGGTGTGATCAGTCTTCAAAATGCTGTTGTTCCTCCTTGTTGGCTCTGACTGCGCGTCTCCATCACATCAGCAGGAACTGAGACTTTACGGAAGCGGCTGTCCATGTCGGTACGCTACAAACAACCACTGCTACAATACGTCGCCACATTGAGACCTGGCTGATGCAGAGTTCCACTGTTGTGTCGGAAAGGAGCCAACCTGGTGTCTATCCACATGTGAAAGAAGAAGAATGTCAAAATGCTGATAGAAACTTTGATCCTGCTGAGGGACGTAGCTGGATCGGACTCAGTGATAGTCAGAAGAAAGGAAGTGGTTTGGTCTGATGGGTCTAAGATCAGCTTACAGATTGGATGCAGGAGAGCCCAACAATTAGGAGGAGTGGAACACTGTGGACACATCAACTTTAGGACAACTAGAAATGGAATGACGTACCTTTTCATCTACATATCTTTTGTCTGTAAAATCTCGCCCAGTTTGTCCATGAAAGGAGTACACTAGAATAAATGTATTGATCAGTTACATGTATTTAAAAAAATGGAGGTATCAATTTAACTGTGAAATATTAAAAAATGTCAAAGTCATAATGAGTAGATTAAAGAATATGCATGAGTTTGTGTCTGAATGGTATCTTTCCACTTGAGATGTTCTATTGAGATATTTAGAATTCTATCAAAGATTACAGATCAGAGTTGATCTCATACTGACAGATTTGTGAACCAGTATAAAATTGATTTTATGATAAAGTATCTGGAGGACAGGGACATTATGTCACTGATCTTAACGTTTTGTAAATACTAAGTGGTCTTTAAAATAACATTTCCCTGAGTCCAAATGTCTTTTTCCATTTCTAATAAAACACCCACAGCCAAATAAAGGTTTAGAGGAGAAACATAGTTCTCCACAATTAATTAACAAACCTTCACTTTCATGAAAGATATATTGTTTCGAACTTTCTCTTTTCATAATAGAGTTGAGACCAGTTTGGAGACTCCAAAGCAATTTCACTGAGGATGATTCAAATGTTGAAATTACCTAGTAATGCACAGAGAAATACTAACTTTTCCATCCGAATGTTTCCTTTTTAGAAGTAGAGGTTGATGTGTCTGAGCTATTTTAGAATAATTAGATATAGTCATGTAAAAAAAAAAAAAAAAAAAAAACACTGAACCAGACACATTCAGACAACAAACATCTGAACTCTGAGTACAGTTGAGATAGTTCACAGATAAGTCCTCCCCAGTCTCAGGTGGAGGTGACTGTAGTGGGTGTGGTTTGGCTGAGCTGCAGAGAGAAAGAGGGTGTTCGGGAACCCCACCAGGGGAGATGAGGGGAAAAAACTCAGTTATTAACCGGCCAATGCTGTGAGCTGGCAATATTATACTGATATTGGTCAAAAAAATCCCTGGGTAATCTAGGTGCTAATTTCAAGTAGAACCTTCTGAACTCTTTGCAGCAGATGCTTGATTTTGGTCTCTTTGGAAAGGTTTTTTTTTTTTCTTCTTCTTTACTTTAAGTTTTCATTCACATTATATGGCTGAAGTGACTTATATTTACTTTTTTCTCCTTATGTCACTCAAACCTGATTTTTAATTAATTTATTTTAATTTTTTTATTTTAGGGCTCTGAGGTCAATGAAATCCAATCATCAACTCCAATTTCCAGACAGGAATGATGTCATTTCGTATGCAGTTATAGAACTGATACAGGCTCTTAGGTCTAAAATATGACTATGTGACATCACTTTTCAGTCAGGTTTTTCCTACACACCGTGCAGTGAACGTTGTCTCATCACCTAAGAGTCTAGAGCTGACTTTCAGATGCCTGCAGAAAACGTCAGCTGCACACAAAGCTACTGGATAATCTAATGGCTCTAAGCTACAGTTTAACAGTGAGACATTCTTTCACATGTTCACTGATGATGTTAAAAGGATCAGAAGTCTACAGTTTATTAATGTCCACCAGTTTTCATTTTAGCTGCGTGTGCTCCTGGAGGCAGACAGGAAGAGGTGTTTCACAATAAACATTCACAACTTGTGGGGGAAAAGTTAATCTTTTCCTCCTTAATATTTATACATGTAAGGAGCAAGTTTTCCCATAGGACTTAACTGTCACCAAAAATGGATCTCACAGGCACCTGTCCCAGGGTGTACCCTGCCTTTCGCCCGTAGAGGCTGGGATAGGCTCCAGCAGACCCTTCAAGGATGAACGGGTATAGATAATGGAGGATGGATGGATCTAAGGCCTTCCCCTCACAACTGTTTGTATCCTTCCCCAGTCAATGTCTCTCTTCAGTAATCACTGTTAGGTCATACATGAAAAGAAAATTAGCTTAAAACAGAAGACAAAGGGAGTGCTGTCAACTCACTTCTACAAATTACAGTGTGTGTATGTGTGGTGTCTGTACACACACATTTACAAACCTGCACACATATAGATATATACAATAATGCTGGACAATATTAGAAAAACATGCCAATATGACTGGAGATATATAAACAAATATATTATCCTGTTAAAGTCTTGGGCTTATACACAAATCCCAAATGCTAAGACAATCGACACAAAGACAAATGAAGTATTAACTGTATTATAGCAACAAGGTTTATGATGATAAAAAGACAGTTGGCTACAGCTGTTCCATTGGCAATGAACTCACTGGTTTGCGTTTGCTTTGTGTTCAGGTTATCATGAGTTTTGGTGTTGCAGTAACCTTTTCAGCCCCAGTACAGACGTATGAGTCTACAAACACCTACGGTTGCATTCACTTTTATAGTAACTGTAAAACCAAGATAAATCTTGTGTATATTATATCCAGATTTGGACAACTCACCAATATCTTAAACCCCAACTGATAATAAGGTTTCTCAGACGCTTTTGATGTCCTGCAGTTTCACTGTCAGAAGGAGTAACAATATCCAAACACCCCCACCCCCTCCTGCCCCCAGTTGATTTTTCTCTTTGAATACACATTTTTATTCAAGTTTGCCACATAGTTTTTCATACACGTGCTGAAGCCCTGAAATATTTCCAAACTTAATCAGAGGGAGCCGAGTAAAAGAATGTAAATGTCTAAAAAGAATCTTTGCAGAGTTTGCTCAGCCAGCTCTACATATATTGACTGCATGTCAGAATAAACACACGTGTGTTTATGGATATTTTTTGTCACAATAGAGCGTTGTGAAGCAGGTTCAACACAGCCAGGCTCTTGTGGTCAAGTGGCTTTATGATTGAAAGTCACGTGACAAGAAAGTGGAGCAGATCAACAGTCGAGTCACGACTGGAGTCTAAACTGGGACCACTACAAGAAACGATAGCCCGTTTATGGGCCACACTAAACCAAGAGACTTCTGGTGGTCCAATAATTCAAAACCTTTTTAAAACAGCTGAATCGTTCATCTCCAACCTGAGGCTAAAAGCTTCATTAGTCATTCATCTTTACTGCTTTATAGATCATTCAGCAGATTGTCTGTTTGAAATCACAATGCACTAAACGTTACAGCTTCATGCACATTTCTGCTGACCTGCCATGTCTCATACAGATAATATCCGGACCTAATTCTCAAACACTTCCAGAACTCAGGTCTGTGCGAAGAGATTATTTACCGAAATAACCTTCATATCTCTTGTTCTGTTTCCAAGGCTAGACACGTGATTTTATGTGCAGGAAACCACATACACAGAAAACTGGAAATGAAGGTAAACACCTTTGTTGTGTTTTCTTTTGTTTGACTTTTGGAGTTCAGGGTGAGTTTTAACTCAACTCTCTTGATGTTTTTTTTCTTCTTCTTTGACAGGTTTTCATCTTGAGAGCAAGAAATATATGTGATGGAGCAGTGTCAAGTGACCCTGAGGAAACGTTGGAATCAACTCAGCTTCTAATCAATAATCATATTAACGCTGTATGTTAAAGTGTTAAAGGAGACTGTTGTGATGTGATGTGGATAAGCCAGGGGCTAGTCATAACAAGGCAGTGGAGTCCGAAAAGGGGTAATTAAGGTGATTGAATCAATCTATAAGCAATGACATGTGTGATCAATAATTAATGATCGAACCGATGATCAGAAGGATGGGGATAGATCCATGTTCGCTCTGTGTCGTATAACTGTGAGCTGAGTAAGCTGCTGTGGGTCACTGTGTGCCCAGTGGAATGAAAACACGGCTATGTTTATCAAAACAGGAGGAGAGATCATGCAGCAGCGGGTGATGTAATGTAAGCACAAGCCAGTACTAGTCAAAACAAGTGAAGTAACAGAAAAAGTGGTGATTTACGTGATTTGTAATCAATTCCTAATCAATGAAATGTATGAAATTGTTGTGTGGTTTAGTCAATGATCAGAAACAAGATGTATTAGTAATTTTGGTAATAGATCTGTGTTAGTTAGTGTATGTTAAAAGAAAAACTTATTTTTGTTGGGTCAAAACGGACAGAGACAGAGCAGAGCGTGTTCCTCACTGGAATGTCAACAAAGCCGAGTTTCAAAATAATTCTGCCAGCTCCGGGCCACCAAGACACAACACATGGCGAAAAACAGTCAGCCAGGTGCGGACGGTAGCGGGGGGGCACGCTGACCTCAGCAGTGACGCCGTGACTGGACTTTGTGCAGAAAAAAGGGGTGAAACTGAATCAATCCAGCAATGGCTCAATTAAGGACTATAAGAACAGATGTGAGGTATAAATCATGAATAAGGATTAGCGTTAGCTGATAAACTTTAGCTTAACGGCTATATGGCCAAGTAAACAAAGTGACCTTGTGAGTCTGTGGTGGCATGATGTCATGATGATTAAGGTGAACGCCCCTGCTGATCTGTAACCTATGAAATTATTGTGGGACAGGCCTGGGAATTATGCATGATGTAAAGGACGGATTATGTAAATTATGCACCCCTGTATATGAATAACCAATCAGAAGTGTCATGTGAGTTTGAGGGAAATTATGATGCATATGCAAGGTGAGAGAACCAATCAAGAGTGTGAAGGCCAAAGGGGACAGTTCGGGCGGGGCAGGCTGGACGAGAGAAGGAGAGAGGAGAGAGAGAGAGCGCATAAAAGAGAAGGGCAGAGGGACTCGGGGGGATTCCTGGAGCGACTTCAGAAGAAGAAGGACTAGCTGGACCTGGACGAGCAACCCCATCTGGAGGATTAACTGGAGGATTACTTCAGAAAAAGAAGACAGAAAGACGCTTGGAACAGGATCGACGAATTTTTTCCCAATTCTTGAAGGATAATTGGAGCCTTTTTGGTTAGCCTAGCTCCCGCTAGCAAGGAGGAGGGGCCGAATCAGGTACCTGCAGGCCTGATCTTTGAGCTCTCTCTCTCTCCACCCTGCCCAGCGGCTTGAAAACGCATGGTGGCCACATGCGTCTCTCACCTGTCCTTGACCAACCAGATGAAACTGATCAGTAAGCCACAGCTTAATTTGCCTTTTTAGAATTAGAATGTTTTAACCAATCAATGCTGTTGCTTAACCTTGCTAATCTGCTTTAATAATATAAAAACTATCATAAGATGTCTTGTGGAATTACATCTGTATCCAGAATTTGAAGACTTGTTTATGCCTCTGCACTAACACACAGGTTTCTTATGGGTTATTCTAGACAATATTGTCAAATTGTCCCTGAGGCTTGCGGTCCAAGCCACTAAATTTATCCTAGCCGGTAACAAGTGCCCAGATCTTAAGAGAGAGCTGCCGTTAACAGACGTGACCGATAGCTGGACTTCGAGCCACCCGGCTATTCCCTGAGGACATTGGAGTGAGCGGGACATACGTTTGGAAGTAGGCATGAGAGCTAGGCGTATCTCCTCGACACCAGCTTAAATAAGTTGAGGAAATCTAGTGAGGAACCTCTCCTAGACCGCAACTTCTTACCCGTAGGATGGAGAGCTGGTCCCGGTGACAGACTCTGCTAGTCAGAGACTGAACCAAAACTGGGGGATCTTACAGCAGCCACCATAAACAGGATTTTAGGCAATATGCATGTACAAACTTCAATGGATCATGCAGCTTATATTTAAGCTTTAAATAGTTTAAAACATGTCATTTTGTCCTCCTGTCCATCATTCTTCTAAATTCTGGAGCAGTTTTCATGTATTTTAGGTGAAGATCTGCACTTCAGGCATATGGTTTTCCTTGGGGGATGAATGTTCCTCCTCATCCACTCTTGAAATGGCTGGTTGCAAATTTAGAAAGGTCTATATCACCTGTATACAGGGACATGCTGGCTCACACCTACAGCTGCAGTCAGAGAAGGAGATGTTCACCCTTCCAGTTCAGACTGTAAATCGTGCACGTGCAAAGCCACTGCTGGCTGATCCCAGGAGGGGTGGAAATGTAAAATTTTCTTGGTCTCAACTTAATCACTGCATTTGACTCACAAAGCTTTAGATCCTTATTCGCCTCGTCCCCCATGTCTGGGTCTATGTGACATCAGCTAAACATGTAGTTGGCCAGCTCATCATGTGTCAGTCTACTGTACACTCAAAAGTACAGAAAGGAGTGGGAATCAAACCCTGAATTCAAAGGCTGGTACAAGTAATTTATTGGAGCTGATTCAAAAACCTGCTGCTTGTATTGAAAGATGACTTTTATGTCAAACTTCATGTTTTAAAAAAATAAAGATAAGTACACCAAGTTCAAAGCCTTAACAGTTTCACCCAAAACATATTCCATGTCCTTTTGGAATCAGTTTTTGCATTATTCCAACAAAAAGCGATTCAAAAAGACGGCAGTGTAATATAAATGGAAACCAACAACTGTTGACGCTTTTGCAAGCAGAATTTGAGAATAATAGATGTGAGCAAACACTTAACCAGTATCTTCCAAAAAGTTAAACAACTTCAAAGGATTTCCAGTAGACTTTTGTGTGTTGGAGTGGCAGTAGTGAAAAAGTTGAATAGAATTAGCCATCACTGCATCACTCTTTTAACAAGACTGGAACGTGATGTACAGGTGTATTAGAGATGGGTAGAGGATGAGAAAGACGAGGTTGTTGAAGTTGCTGCTGCTCAACAACCTCTTTAACTGTCGAAGACAAACCCCATTCAAACGACTGCTGTTTCTCAGCTGCAGCCATCTTCACTGTTGACCTTCCACACTACGTCACAGCTCATTCATCATGTTACACCCGCCCAGAGACTCCCTACAAAGATGTGATTGGTCCCCCCAAGACTTTTGGACATAGTTAAGGAGCTCCAACAGGTGGCAGCTGCAGTCATGGCCAAAAGTTTTGAGAATGACACAAATATTACATTTTCACAAAGTTCTGCTGCTTCAGAGTTTTTTATATGTTTTGTCAGGTGTTTCTATGTTATAATGAAATACAATTAGAAGCATTTCATCAGTTTCAAAGCTTTTTATTGAGAATTACACATAATTCATGCAATAAGTCAATATTTGTAGTGCTGACCCTTCTTTTTCAAGACCTCTGCAGTTCTCCCTGGCATGCTGTTAATCAACTTCTGGACCAAATCCTGACTGATTCTTGCATAATCAATGCTTGGAGTTTGTCAGAATTTGTGGGTTTTTGATTGTCTACCCGCCTCTTGAGAATTAATCACAAGTTCTCAATGGGATTAAGATCCGGGTAGATTCCTGGCCAAGGGCCCAAAATCTTAATGTTTTGTTCCCTGAGCCATTTCCTTATGACTTTTGCTTTATGGCAAGGTGCTCCATCATGCTGGAAAAGGGATTCTTCATCACCAATCTGCCCTTGGATTCATCCCAAACAGTTATCCAGTGGAAACATTTTTAATGCAGAAGTATAAATGGAATTTGGATTCTAAATGTACATTTTGTAAAATCAATGAAGAAACTGTACTTTTTCCTTGTGTTCATTTTCTTTCATTGATTAAAATGTGACCTTGAAAATATAGAAACGCTGTATCGTTTCCACAACCCTAAATGCTTCATTTAACAGATACATAGAAAGTCTGAAACTTTAAATGATATATCAAAACTCTATCGGGCATTGACAAACTTAAACACTGGAGCATTGATTCAATTTCAATATTTTAAAATCATTTCCTTGTTGTTTTCCTGTTTATAGCTCTGTTAATTCTTGTATATGCTCTCGGTGAATAACATTAAACCTCAAGAAAGTAGGAATAGTCTCCACAAGTAACAAATACCATGATGGAGAAACACCAGTGCTCTGTCCTCAAACACTCCCCCGTCAGAAAGCCCTTCTGCAGAGAGCTGCTTCATCTAAAGAATAATTAAAGAATGGGCGCAACATGAATGGAACTTTATATGGAGTAGTTATAGGCTATCACCCTCATCTCTGACTTTATTGCTATAATCTTTATGAGCTCAGGTATTTCTAATCACAACACTGGAGACGCCCATGTAAAGGATTTAAAAGAAAGCAGCCTGTCGTCTGATTCTGCAGGATTCCTGACAACATCCACCAGTGCTGATAAACTCCAACTCTTTGTCACTACTGGGTGATTCAGTCTTCAAAATGCTGTTGTTCCTCCTCTTGTTGGCTCTGACTGCTGCGTCTCCATCACATCAGCAGGAACTGAGACTATTGCGGAGCGGCTGTCCCATGTTCTGGTACAGCTACAACAACACCTGCTACAAATACGTCGCCACATTGATGACCTGGGGAGATGCAGAGTTCCACTGTGTGTCGGAAGGAGCCAACCTGGTGTCTATCCACAGTGTGAAAGAAGAAGAATTTGTCAAAATGCTGATCAGAAACTTTGATCCTGCTGAGGGACGTAGCTGGATCGGACTCAGTGATAGTCAGACGGAAGGAAGGTGGTTTTGGTCTGATGGGTCGAAGATCAGCTTTACAGACTGGGATGGAGGTCAGCCAGACAACGCAGGAGGAGTGGAACACTGTGGACACATCAACTTTAGGACAACTAAGAAATGGAATGACAAACCTTGTTCATACACATACTCCTTTGTCTGTGAATCTCGCCCAGTTTGTCCATGAAATGAGTTTACACTAGAATAAATGTATTGATCAGTTACATGTAATTAAAAAAAATGGAGGTATCAATTTAACTTGTGAAATAATTATTAAAAATGTCAAAGTCATAATCAGTAGATTAAAAGAATACTGCATGAGTTGTGTCTGAATATTATTTTTTTTTCTACTTGAGATCTGTCTGTTGAGATATTTAAATTCCTATCAAAGATTACAGATCAGAGATTGATCACATACTGACAGATTTGTGAACCAGTAATAGAAAATTGATGTTTATAATAAAGATATCTGAGAGGGACAGGGACATTTATTGTCAACTTGATCTTAAAGTTTGTAAATACCAAGTAGTCTTTAAAAATATTTCCCTGAGTCTAAATGTCTTTTTCTATTTCTAATAAAACATCCACAGCCAAAATAAAGGTTCATGATGAGAGACTTTAGTTCACTCCACAATTAATTTAACAAACCTTTACTTTCATGAATGAATATATTTGTTTCTGAAGACTTTCACTTTGGTCAGGCAGTTCTGGGAACACCACCAGGTGAAGATGAACTTTAGTTTCTATTCATATATAGTTGAGACCAGTTTGGAGACCTGCCAAAGCAATTTCACTGAGGTTGAATTAGAAATGTTGAAATTACCTGAGTAATGCACAGAGAAATTTACAGAACTTTCCATCCAAATGTTTCCTTTTAGAGTTAGAGGTTGATGTGACTGAGCTGATGTAACATTTTAGATAATAATTAGATACAGTTATGTTAAAAAAAAAAAAAAGAAAGAAAGAAAAAAGAAAAACACTGAACCATGAACACATTCAGACAAACATCTGATCTCTGAAGTACAGTTGATAGATAGTTCACAGATAAGTCCTCCCTCAGTCTCAGGTGGAGGTGACTGTAGTGGGTGTGGTTTGGCTGCAGAGAGAAAGAGGATGTTTCTGGGAACCCCACCAGGTGGAGATAAGCTGGAAAAGCTTCAGTTTATTAACTTATCAACTGCTGCGGCAGCTTTGGAGGCAATATACTTGATAAACTGGCCACAAAAATCGCTGCATAATATATGTGCTAATTTAAAGTAGAACCATTCTTGAACTCTTTGCAGCAGATGCTTGATTTTGGTCTCTTTTGAAAGTTTTTTTTTTTTTTTAAATACCCAAACAACCTTAATTACTTTAAGTTTACGTTCTCATTGTCTGGCTGAAGTGACTTTTATTTAGCTTTTTTTTTTTGATGTCACTCAAATCTGATTACATTTTTTATTCTTATTTTTTCAGGGCTCTGAGGATAATGAAATCCAATCATCAACTCCAATTTCCAGACAGGATGTCATGGTCTGGGTCGGCCATGGAAGCCCTTGTGTGTGTGTCTGTCAAGTTGGCGTCACTCCCTGTCTCTTGTCTGCTGTTTCCTGTTTTACTTTGAAGGTCTGTCTTGTCCCCGTTGTTTTCTGCTTTGCTTCCTTCCCCTCATTATCTTGATTCCCTGCACCTGCCTCTCGTTTGTTCCTCTGTCTATCTAAGTCTTGTCATCTCCCCTGTCTGTGCTGGTTCGTTGTCTTGTGTCATCTTGCGTCCTGTGTTTGGTTTTCTGCTTGTCCTGGAGTTTGAGTTAAGTTTGTATTTTTGGTTTTTGGATTTTGGATTTTTGTGTTTTTGTAAAATAAACCCTTTTGTTTTTTGCACTCTTGCTCTTGGGTCCTCCATTCTGCCTCAGATCATGACACAGGAATGATGTCATTTCAGTATGCAGTTATAGCTTGGATAATGGCTCTTAGGTCTAAAACACGACATGTGACATCACTTTTCAGTCAGGTTTTTCCTACACACGTGCAGTGAACGTTGTCTTCATCAACCTAAGAGGTAAAGAGCTGACTTCCAGATGCCTGCAGAGAAAACCGTCAGCTGCACACAAAACTACTGGATAATCTAATGGCTCTAAGCTACATCTTAACAGTGAGACATTCTTTCACATGTTCACTGATGATGTTTAAGGATCAGAAGTAGGGTTGGGAATCGAGAACCGGTTCCGTGTGCTTCAATTCCATGGAATTGTTTGACAGTTTATCCAGCGATTCTCTTATCGATTCCAACCAGCACGAATCTCACATAATTTACGCAATTTACGCACAGTCAATTCCAGAAAGCACTTAAGTGATTAAGTTACGTTGGTTTAGCACGCGCATTGGAGTTGTAAACAACAATTGCGCCCACCAGGTTCAAACGCTCCAAAGTTTGGCTTCACTTCACCAAAGAAAGATGGCAACAAGGCAACTTGCAGTCATTGCAAAGTGGAGATAACAGCGTCGGGAGGGAACACAACTAACATGCAGAAACATTTGCGCACACAACATGCGATAACGGGTGTCGTGTTTTTGACGTGCTTTGGACTGAAGCTATGATCATCTCTGCGGTTACTACGGAGGGCAACTCTGGTAAGTAGCTATCTCGGCTACTGCCTATGTGCTTCTTTGTAAAACACGCTATAACATTAACGCTATGCTATTAAACGAATGCCTTCTGCATTACATTTAGAAGATGACCGTGATGAGGGAGAGAGTCTGGCTGGCTCAGAGTCTGGCAGCACTCGCTCCTGCTCAGTACCTACCTCCAGAAAGATCACGTATCCTTCCTGAAAAAGCAGACATGCTTATTTTTCTGCAAAAGAATTGTTAATTCTTCATAGTATTTGCAGATTTGCACTATGCACTGTTCAGTTGTATTTGATAGTATTTATCTTTCTTCATTATTATTTTTGAGTGCTTAATGAGCTCATATATTCTTTTAAAAGGGAGATTTTTTTTAATTTCTATTAGGAAAAAACTGTTCGTAAAATGTTACACATTCTTGTGTATTTGCACAGTTACATATTACAGCAGTTAACACGTTATCTTTGGGCCTCTTTTGACCTCGCTGTTGAGTTTGTAAGGTCGTGACTTCTAAGTTAAAAAAAATTAATGCTCATAAAACTGTTTGTTCTCCTTTTTCCCCAAATTAGAATCGATAAGAGAATTGATAAAGAATCGAATCGTTAAACAGTATCGATAATGAAATCGAAATTGGAAAAATCATATCAATTCCCATCCCTAATCAGAAGTCTACAATTTACCAATGTTTAGAGCTATTAATACAAATACAAATATGTTCTTGATCAATGAGTGTTTTGTCTAAAACATTTCAGACAGCTCAACGAACAGTTGACATTTCTGCAATAACATTTCAATTTCTACCCGTTTTTATTTTTGCTACATGTGCTCCTGGAGGCAGACGGGAAGAAGTGTTTCACAATAAACATTCACAACTTGTGGGGAAAAAGTTTTTCCTCCTTAATATTTTTACATGTAAGGGAGCAAGTTTTTCCATGTTTTGGACTGTGAAAGTATTCGGCCCCCTTGAACTTTTCAACCTTTTTGCCACTTTTCAGATTTATTAAAATTTATTTATTTATTGGTCAAGAATCAACAACAAGTGGGACACAATCTTGAAGTGGGATTAAATTTATTGGATATTTTAAACTTTTTTAACAAAAAAAAAAACTGAAAAGTAGAGTGTGCAATATTATTCGGCCCCCTTGCGTTAATACTTTGTAGCACCACATTTTGCTGCAGTTCCAGCTGCCAGTCTCTTGGTGTATGTATCAGTTTTCATATCGAGAGACTAAATTCTTGTCCATTCTTCCTGTAAAACAGCTGCAGCTCAGTGAGGTTGGATGGAGAGCGCTGGTGAACAGCAGCCTTCAGCTCTTTCCACAGATTCTGGATTGGATTCAGGTCTGGACTTTGACTTGGCCGTTCTAACACCTGGATACGTTTATTTGTGAACCGGCTTCATACATAAAGATATAAAATTTCAATTTTTTGTCAAGAATCAGCAACAAGCGGGACACAATCGTGAAGTGGAAAAAATTTATTGGATATTTTAAACTTTTTTAACAAATAAAAAACTGAAAAGTGGGGTGTGCAATATTATTCAGCCCCCTTGCATTAATACTTTGTAGCACCAGCTTTTGCAGCAGTTCCAGCTGCCAGTCTCTTGGGGTTTGTCTCTATCAGTTTAACTCATCCAGAGATTAAATTCTTGTCCATTCTTCCTGTAGTGTTGGTGAACAGCAGTCTTCAGCTCTTTCCACAGATTCTGGATTGGATTCAGGTCTGGACTTTGACTTGGCCGTTCTAACACCTGGATACATTTATTTGTGAACCGTTCCATTGTAGATTTGTCTTCATGTTTTGGATCATTGTCCTGTTGGAAGATAAATCTCCGTCCCAGTCTCAGGCCATCTGCAGACTCCAACAGGTTTTCTTCCAGAATGGTCCTGTATTTGGCTCCATCCATCTTCCCATCAGTTTTAACCATCTTCCCTGTCCCTGTTGAAGAAAAGCAGGCCCAGACCATGATGCTGCCACCACCATGTTTGACAGTGGGGATGGTGTGTTCAGGGTGATGAGCTGTGTTGCTTTTACTCCAAACATATCGTTTTGCATTGTGGCCAAAAAGTTTGATTTTGGTTTCATCTGACCAGAGCTCCTTCTTCCACATGTTTGGTGTGTCTCCCAGGTGGCTCGTGGCAAATTTTAAATGAGACTTTTTATGGATATCTTTGAGAAATGGCTTTCTTCTTGCCACTCTTCCATAAAGGCCAGATGTGTGCAGTGTACAACTGATTGTTGTTCCTCTGGACAGACTGTCCCACCTCAGCTGTAGATCAGTTCATCCAGAGTGATCATGGGCCTCTTGGCTGCATCTCTGATCAGTCTTCTCCTTGTTCCAGATGAAAGTTTAGAGGGACGGCCGGTTCTTGGTAGATTTACAGTGGTCTGATACTCCTTCCATTTCAATATGATTGCTTGCTCAGTGCTCCTTGAGATGTTTAAAGCTTGGGAAATCTTTTTGTATCCAAATCTGGCTTTAAACTTCTCCACAACAGTATCTGGGACCTGCCTGGTGTGTTCCTTGGTCTTCATGATGCTCTCTGAGCTTTAAACAGAACCCTGAGACTATCACAGAGCAGGTGCATTTATACGTAGACTTGATTACACACAGGTGGATTCTATTGATCATCAACAGTCATTCAGGACAACATTGGATCATTCAGAGATCCTCACTGAACGTCTGGAGTCAGTTTGCTGCACTGAAATCTTTTGACATCTCAGCATGCTCACCTCAAGTTCAAACTGTCAGAGAGATTACTATATATATGTATATATATATATATTTATATATATATATATATATATATATATATATATAAATGTTGTGATCGTATTCTCAACCTTTTGCCACATTTCAGATTTATTAAAATGTATTTATTTATTGGTCAAGAATCAACAACAAGTGGGACACAATCTTGAAGTGGGATGAAATTTATTGGATATTTTAAACTTTTTTAACAAATAAAAAACTGAAAAGTGGGGCGTGGAATATTTAATTCTGTTTTATATATGATTTTATGTGAGAATTAATTCCTGCTGTCAATAGATGGTGCCAAACACTGTTCTATAACACTGAAACCTGAAAGCTGCTTGAAAGTGATTTTAAACAAATTGATCAAAATTCAATGATTAACTGAAGAAATTCTGAAAAAATCATGAATTATGCTGACATATACCATTATATTATTGCTAATTTTGGTGGCTGATTGAATTGAATATGTTTTTAGTGTCCTTAAGTTTAAAAATGTAACTGTATGTGTACTGCCTCTACAGTGTGAGTGAAATGGACAGGAGTTCATGAGCTGAGGGTGGTTCATGTTTGTGGGCGGTTTGAACTTGATTGGACAAAGAATGCCAGAAATATGATCATTATTTATGTTTTAATATTTTGAAAACTATAGAGTGGGGGATTTCTGAAAGAGATAAGTTGCAATATATGAAATGTTTGCTTTAGTGAAAGGCATGTGATACTTTGACCTCACCTCCTTGGATCAATCAGGTGATTTTAATGATTTTTTTCATTTGTGTGTGCAAAACCATCACAATTTGCATGTAATATTTTTAGATCTTGCAAATGCCTTTGATTCAGTACCACATAGCCTTATTTGGCGTATTTGGCATTTGGTCATTTTAGAGTAGGCTACATACCTCATTTGGACCAGGTTTTAAAATTTACCATGATATAAAAGTTTTTTTTTTAGCTTTGAATATTTTCATTGTGAGAGTTTATGTTCATGAGCATAAACAAAAAAGAATTAAAACTTTGGTAGATCACATGACTCTAGTTAAAAAGCTGTTATAATGATGGTAAAATAAATGAATAAAAATCTCTTCACATGTTCCTTCAGTATTCAAAACTCTGAAGTCATACATTCTGAAGCTGTTTTTGTCTAAAGTATTTGTCCGCAGATCTGATCAATAATCATAATAATAATAATCACTTTCAAGTTCATGAATTTATCTGCCAATGATATAAGACAGTGGTTCTCAAAATTTTAATACTGAGTACCACCTGAAAAACTTTCCAGCTCTCTGAGCACCACCATGATGACCAAATTTTAAAATATAGCCATATATGCCTTCTCAGCTTGAAACACACAGAGATGTTTATTCCTTATTGTGGTTATTTATTGTTACCTGAATTGTTACTTTACTGAATCAGACATTGCAACTCTGTCCAACAATTCTCATACTCATACTCTCATACAGAGCAAAATAAACACACTCAAAAGTTGTTACATCTGCACTGCAACTGAATATGCAACAGATATTTTTATAAGACAAATTTTAATTATCTCAAGCTACAAATTTCGTTTGAAACGTATTTCTCAATGCATTGTATGTTTCCGATTGTTTTTTAAGTGAAAATGTGGGAAAAAAAATGTAGAAAGTAATGACGTTCCTCTGGCGTACCACCAGAGGGCGCTCGCGTACCACAGTTTGCGCACCACTGGTATAAGAGAAACACAACTCTCTCTTCTAACTAACTTTATTAACCAATCAGATGTAGAACAGGACAGGTTTTGGAAAAATGTGTTTCAGCCGAGTCCTTTGTTTCTTAAGATGCTCAGTTGCCAGAGCAGAGATAGGATGGAGAGTGAAATCATGAATCCTGGTGAAGATGCCCTCCTAATTGATAAAGGATAAGGAAAAAAGTCGCTGACTTTTCATACTGTGTACCACCTGAGAAATTGTTGAGCTTTCTGAGTACCACCATGATGACCCAATTTTAAAAAATAGCCATATCTGCCTTCTCAATTAGGTTTAAATTCCACAGGAGAGATGTTTATTCCTTATTGTGATTATTTATTGTTACCTGAATTTCGTTTGAAATGTATTTATAATGCATTATGTTTCCAGTTTAATAAAAGAAAATAAAAAAGTGAAAATGTGGAAAGTCCTGACGCTCCCCCACATACCACCAGAGAGCGCTCTAACGCAACTGTAAATTCCGTACTTACACCATGAAGCTGTGAGTGCTTGTGGGACACTATTTATCACTAGAGTGATTATATTGGACTATAGCGCATCACTGGGCTTGTTTTTTGGTTATGACAGACGTACGATCATTTCCCTCAAAATACGATTGATTTTGAGTCTCTGGTACAATAATCCTACATTTCCCACCTGGCAACGCTGCCTGGCACTTCATTCAGAACAGAGCAGAACAACAAAACTGTACTTCAACGCTGTATTTGAAATAATTTATGTTAGCAGGGCTGCTGGTTGTTAAACCACCAGTGAGTACCTTTACGAGCCTGGTTGCTTACAAACTGGCAGGAACCGGCGGCAGCCAGAATCTACAGACTGTACAAACTGGCAGAAACATCAAAATATGCTGTAATGAACCGGAACTGAAGTTTAGCCAGAAAGTGTAACCACGCCCATAAGCAAGTTTCGCGCGAAAAGGCGGGTTGGGCCATTATGTGTATACAGAGGGGGGTTAAAAGAAGAGACGCTGTTTTAAAATGTAAGGAGGGCCATTTGTAGTTTAACATCGGGGATAAAAATGTATTATTATTTAGCTATAATTGTTTTGAAATTAGAACTTTAGTCCCAGGGTGTGAGGAAAAGAAATATACGTGCAGTCCATCCAACTATAGCTCCCCCATTGTCACATTCAACGAAGTTCTGTAATGGTTGATTTTTTAAAATCCATCTGATGTAAATCTTTTCATGTTCTTCTTCTTTTTTTCATCGGAAGTTTGTCTTAAAACGGAGAAAAATGACCCTCTCATCAAAGGTGAGTGCTTGGGCAAAACGTATAAATCGGGTTTTCTAGTCGCCATCGCATTTTATTGTCGTTTTATACGTATACAGAGTATGAATACACATTGTTCGCGTGGTCAGCCTGAAACTGGAATGACACTCTTGATTTCCACCTCGAGGTTTCCCATGGTAACCGAGAAAACCTGTCACAGCGTCGTGTCCTGAATACTGTTTGTAAAACAGTTATTATAACGCGCAAGTCTGTATTCAGTTACATTTTGAATGAAAGCCTAAGCAGCGAGCGGATGAACAAAAAGAAGCAGCTTATGTTTCGTTTCTATTGAAGGGATTGATATATGGATCATTTTCTGAGATCCTCAGTGGTCAACGTTGGACTTTTGCACCCTTTGCAAAAAAGATTGTATTAAATACACCTGTCAAATTGCAGGATGACAGACACATTTTTGGTCTTGCCTAAATAAGAAGTTTGTACACAAAGCTATGCTAAACACTAATGTTTTTGTAATACCCTTGATAATACTGTGATTGAGCCAACTCCCTGATTAAGTTTTATTTTATATTTCTATGCATATATTTTCTCATCAGCTCCCTAATGATTAATTCACACTACTTTTGAACAATACTAAAACTGTCATATCTCACTCTCTCGGGATGTTCAATATGTGGAAGTCATTATTATATACAAATACATTATTTTGTAGAAAACTATGCTGTAATATCAGTGCCAGAATGTGGGTTGTTTTGTTTACATCAAGCAAAAAGTGGGTTAAAAATTGTCCAATGCATTATTAAAACTTGTAGGGCTCAAAACGTGAAAGAGTGGTTAAATGAGCGTGGAGTCCAAAAGTCCAAACCTTCACGTCACTGATAATTTTTGGGAATGTGCTGGAGAACACTAACAATGTAGCTGATTGCGCAAGCTAGTTGACAATATGTCATGGTGTGAAGCTAAAAAGCTGAAAGGTGATCCATCAAAGTTAGCCGGGAACTGTGTGACTCATAAAATATACAACCTTGTGGCTTGTCTGACCCCAACAATGAGGAAGTAACAAAAACGTGGGTTTAGCATCTTTTTCCTTTTCTGCTTCACCTTGTCATTGGTCGTAAATGTCCCACAGAGCCTGGGAACAGGAGTTCCTCTAGTGATAAGACTGCCAGAGCAAACTCAAGAAGATAAGTTTGCCTCAGTGGCAGCCAGGCTCCTGTCTGCTGATCTTGGAAAGCTGCCTGATGCCATAACTGAAATATATAGACTTTTCTGACAGTTTTTTTGTTTTTCCTCAGTGGTGAAAGCTGCTGACTGATAGACGGGGGCTCCCTTTAGTGTAAATGTCAGAGCAAAGCTGAGAAATCAGGCTTTGGATTAACTATCTTTATTTACTTTTTTTTTTTTATTATCGTGGTTGGGCTTTGAAGATGTCCCATAAAAAACAGTTATTGATCTGTGACAATCATGTCTGCAGCACCTTTCACAGTCTTGTAAGACAATATATTTATACTCTACGTAAAGGAAGTGAATTAATAGCCTCTAAATGTTCATGAGTTCTCTGTATATTCCATGAATCATTTTAATCCTCCAAGAAAAATAAGATGTTTATTATGATGTTTGACGTGTCTGCCAACAGGCTCCATGTTTTAAATCCAAGTTTATAACTGCTGAGCTGGCACATCTGTTCAGCCAATCAGACACTGAGGAGGAGTTTGAAGGCTTCAGCGAAGACGAAAATGAAGATGACCAAGGATGTTTTGACAAGCAGCTTAAACGCAAGGTAGAAAAGTGTTGATGCTGTTATTAATGTAAGTACCTGCAACAGTGCAGCCAAAACAATAGCTTTCATGCCTCTTTTGGCTTTTTTTTCCTCAGGTGGTGGAGTCAGAGGAGGACAGCAATGTGGACACGGGCTTCTACTCTGATGGCGAGGAAGTCCCTTCACTAAAGAGAAGGAGTCTTTTAGTTGCCCTTAGGTATGCCTGTCTGTGTGAGAACTATTAGACAAGAAGGAATTAAAGCAAAAGAGCTGCTGCTGAAAGAGCATGTTTTAAAAGTGTAATGTTCATATTACTTCTCAGGTTTCCAGTCAAAAGACTGTCTTCTTCCAAACAAGAGACGCCTAAGAAAACGCCTAAAAAGTCTGTCAGTGACAATCATGCACCACGGAGAGGCAGAGGAAGGCCGGCGATGAAGCTGAAGCGGGATAAGGAGGAGAAGGATGAGCAGGAGGGTGAGGAAGATAAAGACGACGTCATTTCTCACAGCTTGACCAAACGAGACAAGAACATCCAGGAAAACAAAGCCATGGTAGTAAACTTATTATTTTTGGTTTCATCATTTTTTTGACCGTATGTGTTTTTAATATTTAAACTATATTTACCTTTTTTGGTCAGATAAGATTGACTCTCTCTGGTCGTTTTCAGCTGGCTAAACTGTTTGCTGATCTGAGCACCATGGCCGACCTGACTCAGCCTACTACCCCTCAGGTGAGTGCATATTATACACGTTCACTCAACTTTATGTTAACCCTTCCATAAAACATAATTGAAACTGGATTTTTCTCTCAATATTTTGGTGATTTGTTTGGGAAGTGCAGCTCCAACGAATAGAACAATTTTGCAACTTTCAGTGCATAAATCTTTTTAAATCACCGTTAAAAAGTAAATGCTGATGTATCTTGAAGATGCTGTACATGCATGGGAGGGTTGTTCTCAGTCCAGTGAATGTTAATGTTCTGACATGCAAACACTGACTTTGCTTTGCTTCTGCAGAAAAAGAAACAGAGGTCACAGAGGAAAACTCCCCAGAAACGGAAGTTTGAACAGGACTTCGGGTCAGAGAGAAGGAACCCATCCCGTAAGGCTCGTCCTCCTGAGAACTTTGCAGTGGAGGAAACGAGTGAACCCATGAGTCACAGAAGGCCCAGAAGTGTAGACATCAGGAGACTGGTGGAGGTGTGATGTGCAACATACCCTTCGTAGCGTACAGACTTTATACACATGTACAACTCTCATGGAAGAGATGTTAATTCGTGGCAGGGACTTTCAGATTGAAGCTATTTTTAACCAAAAATGTTTTAATATCAAGAGATCTTTAGAAAAGCGATATGTGGACTCAAGATAAACTCTTATAGTAATTAGTTGGTTAGGCAGTCATTTTTGATCAGTCACCAAAAAGAAAACTGATGAAAGTTAGATTAAAAATGATGTTTTGATATGTGTGTGTTTGTGGGCTCCTACTGATACCTGTAGTCTGTTGGCTGTAACTGTGCAGGTGGATGAGGAGCATGGTGGTGAGAGAAAGAAAAAGAGGAGGAGCGGATCCTACAGGAAGAGTGGGTATGTCGTGAAGTCTGTGGATGAGATCACAGAAGACGACCTGGACAATATAGCATACCGGAGCAAAGACAAAATCTGGGACAAAGAGAATGTGAGTCGAGTCAGGCTGTTCTTCCATTTAGGGTCATGTGTACTGAGATGTCAGCAGGTCATGTGAGCTGGTGCATTGCTTCACTTTGTGTGTGTACAACCCCCACCCCCGCCCCTCCCTCCAGGGTAGCTCCTGTCACCAGTGCAGACAGAAGACTCTGGACACCAAGACAGTGTGTCGCAGTGGTTTTTGTGCGGGAGCCAAAGGTCAGTTCTGTGGACCGTGTTTGAAGAATCGCTATGGGGAAGATGTGCGCACTGTGCTGCTCGACCCAGTGAGTGTTTACACAGAGGTGTTGTACATTTATCTCACTATAAGAAAAAACATGGAGGGAAAAAAAACCAAACAATAAAAAAAACCTGCAAGAAGTTGTGATTGTGACAAATTTTTAGTTTTAACTTGCAAGTCACAACCAGGTTCAAAAAAAGTTTTTGTAAGTTATCTATTTGTTCCTTATGTTTAGATTTTTTTTTATTTTTCCCATAAACAAACGTTTTTGCAAAGTCTGCTTTGAAAAGTTTTGCAAAACATGTTCAGTTTGGGCATCTTAGAGGTGGAACATCATGCTGTGATGGAGGAATTTTGCAGAGTTTTATGATAGTTACCTGTTGCATGTTTTGTCTGATATGAACACAGTGATGACACTTGGATGTAGTGCTGGGCAATATGACGATATATATCGTGGGGACAATATAAAAGTGTATATCGTGCCATTTCTCTTCTATCGTTTCTATCATTTCTAACCTAATTTTATCAATTATTACAACTATTATGTAATTAAATAACCTGCAATGATAAATTTGATAGAAACATATGTGCTTCTACAAAGTAGCCTTTTATGTTTGCACTTTTATTCATGGTTTATGCCTTAAACAGAGTTCTCTTCAACCCTGATGTTTACTTTAGACACTTTATATTGGTTTGCAAACTTTGCACTACAAGGTTACAGATTTCAGAAAGTTGAAAAATAATTTGTGTTTATTTTTTATAGCTGAACTTCAGTGCAAAAATGTGTTTTTCCTCTCAGAAACTGTTGTGCACTTAAAAAAAAAATGTGAAAGCTACTGTACCTCTGTACCTACCTGTTTTTGCTGCACTAAAATGTATGTTTGTGACAGTTCAGCTAAATGTCCTTTCAAAATTAAGTTGAAAAGTAAGCAATGAAGTTTTTGTCAAACTTTTCAGAGAATAACTGAAAACATACTTTATTATGGTATATCGTGATATATATCGTTATCGTGATATAAAATAGTCCATATCGTGATATATGATTTTTTCCATATCGCCCAGCACTACTTGGATGTGAACCAAAACAACCTGCCTGAGTTGGGTTCTGTGAGACTGATGCACGTGACTCCTGTACTGTCCTGCTATGCACCTTCAGTGACGTCAGTCCTTCAAAACGTTTGTCTCAAGCTTGAGCCGTGCTTCTTTTCTAAAACTACTGCAATCTAGTTGATGGAAATGATAAACACAATGAGAAAACAAAATCACCAGAAAGACAACCAATCCACGCATTTTCACCATGTCATTAAAAAAAAAAAAGAAAAAATGCTACAGGATCTCCTTCCTCCTATATTTTGTTAGTGAGGCTGGTGTATTTGACCAGTAACTGGTGTGCATGTTCTTGCATGATTAGCAGTACTACATGTAGATATGTTTTGTTCGGTATGCTGAATTAAGGTAGGACAGAAGTTTACAAACACACTGAAGCAAGCTATATCAAGACTTCTTGATGTTTTAAAGCGGAATCCAGTGACTGAAGCAGTGGGAATCTGCAGTTTTGTGTAAATAAAGCAAAGAGCTCCACCTAGAGAAACTTAATCTACATTACTATAGAAATACAGGATAGAGACTTGAATATCCCAATACTGCCCTCATACTTCAGTTTAGCTTTCTGGGTGAAGAAGAGTTTTGTTTTTTTTTTTTATGCAAATATGATTGATCAATAAGGAATAAGTGGCTGTAAAAAGCAATTGCTTATTCCTTTTTGTCAGAGCAGTCTGTGTGTATTTGTTTATGTGTTACAAAGTTACATTGACGAAGTTAAAAGTCACATGACAGTTACAAGTATTTGGAAGGTTTGATGGTTTGCTGCAGCCTTTGTGCAAACTATACATTTCCACACAGAAAAACCTCTCAGGGGAATGCAAACATGTTTAGTTGCAGCACTGAATCATGTGACAAAGAGAAGCTCAGACATGATGTACAGCTGACAGATTTAGCTGTTTGTCACAACTAGGAGTAAAAAGTCATCGTCAAACTATGAAGGTGACAATGAGGTGGAAAAAGTCTGTTTTGGTTTTTTGTTTTGATTTATTTTTTACTTTTTTCAGCTCATTCTTTCTTTGCACTTGTTGAATAAAAGCTGTGACATGGCAATGTCATGCAGTTCCCATTAACTGATGTAAGATTAGATGTGTACAAATAAAGAGGCAGAAGGGGGGGCAATACTGAATAATGGTGTAATTCTTATTAATTTATTTTTCCCCTTCAAGATGTGGTCATGTCCTATCTGCCGGGGCATGTGTAACTGCAGCCTGTGTCGTAAGAAGGAGGGCCGCTGTGCCACTGGTATCCTGGTGGGCTTGGCCCGCTATAACGGCCATGACAACGTCCACAAGTATTTGGAGAGGTAAGTCCCCTCACTCTCTTTACAAAATGAGAACTTGTAGGAATGTAATTGTCCTCAAACTAACATGATGGGAAAAATGTGTAAATGTGAGAAGAACATGCACAAGCACTAAAATATTGATTGGAGCTATCTACTTAAGTTAAGCTTGAAGGAATGCTTAGTCAGACCAGTGGTGATTGCTTTTAGAGCGCATCAGTTCTTAAAAATATTTGCAGACTGAAGTCATTTTGATGATTATCTCATGGACAAAGCGAATAAGCAGTGACTGTTTTTGACATCTTTTCATTCTCATTTGAGGTTTTTTTTTTTTTGTTTTGTTTGGTTTCTTTTAAGGTTCGGAGGAACTTTTTAAGGTTCCTGGGAAATTGCACTGGTGTATTCACAAAGGAATATTTGTTGACTTATTTTTGAAAATATTATACTGCCTCAAACCATATTTTGCAGTTCATCTGGAACCGTGAAGGCAACAGCTTCAACTGATGTCTTCTTTTCCTCTGTTGCAGTATTCAGAAGGAGCTGCAGTGAAGTCCACAGAGCTGAACATCTGATACCTGGAGGGGTTCTGGTGCTGCACGGTAGACCTGATGGTGAAATCATTTGAATGCACATCTTTAGGATAGAGAAACCTTTTACTGGACTATTTCTTTTTTTTTTCTTCTTTTCTTTTAAAGTCACCTTAAGGTAAGGCACAGTAACTGATCACATTTTATATTTACTGATTTAAGGTTGCATCAGAGGCAAATACTTTTGTTGTTGTTTAAAATTTGGTGCTCAGTTTTGACTTGTACAGTTTAAGTGCTGCGTTATAAACGTCTTTTATACAATCTGCTTTTTTTTAAAGAAAATGTTTGCACCATTCTTGTCAACTCACTGTAAATTTTAATAAAGAATGGCAGAAGCAGAATTGTTTTTCTTTTTCTTCTTTTTTTGGGGGGTGGGGTTAAAAAGTCAGTCAGATTTTGAGCAGTTCATATTATTTGTATATTCTTCAGATCTGTTTTAGTATTCATGTTGAACATGAATAAGATTTGCATGAAGGGTTAGGGTTAGATTCTTTTGTGTAAAAACATCATAAAACTAATTTAACTGTAATAGATATTAGTATTAAGCAAATACAACCTGAAGCCTTTTTACAATGTGCCATTATTTATTTAACAAAGATTGAGCAAAAAGGGAAGGGGAAAAAAATGTGTGGGCAATATTAAGTACACCCATATCCCCTTTGCTCACTAAGCAGCATTGTGGAAACACTTGATGGTTATTTCTGACATGTCTTAGTCATACTAATGAAATCCATCATGACTCTGAAGAAATAATAGAGGTTATTGCAACGTTTGGCAACAGGAGTCTTTTTGTATAAACGTAAGTTAAAAAATTGATACACTTATAAGCATGGCATAAATGTCTCAAACACCAGTCCACCATTAAATGCCTGCACTCTAACTAATTTTCCTTATTTTTTTTAAGAGGCATTGTAATATCAGTATTACATAACATGTCAAAGAAATGCAACATCTGCTTCCTTAGTAATGTTTTCAGTAAATTCTCACTTGATTAGCTCTTACATTGATTGTTTGAGTCTTTTTTTCTATTTCTTTTATCAGGTTTTCTGAAGTTTATGAATGGTTTTTCCTCATCGTCTGTCCACACATTCGTATAAAGTTTAGAGTGGTAACGGCGTCCTGTCCCGTGACTCTGAGAATAAGGACTCCTTCAACAGCAGAGCCAGTAACATCATCCTCATTGCTGTCACAACAAAACTGAAGAGAATCCTCTAATACGCTGATCAGATGATATTTGTGTAGTTTTTAATGGCTCCATCTGTTGTCTGTTTCTTCCATTTTTCCTGAAGCAAAGACACGTGTCAGAAGAAATTTAAGACTCACTTTATTGTCAAGTGTTAATGCAGGCAAAGCATATCTTCTGCTTGATTTTTTTATTGATTTTTTTTTTTTATTTTTTGATTGACATAAGACATTTGTACAAACCAGTTTTAAAAATATCGATTAACTGGAGCCTTTGAGGCTAACCTGGCAAAAACCATTATCAAATGTCATGGAGACGAACAAACATCTTTAGAAAAAGATTTACAAATGAGATGTCACTACAAAATACCAAAGAAACTAAAAGTTGGTTGTCACCACAAAAGGTTACCAAAAAACATCTAAATTTGTTTGGTATCAATCTTTTCAACTTTAAACAATAGTAACTTTTTTTTTTTTTTTTTTTTTGCTTTCATCTTCTTTTGTTATATATTTTTCTCCAAAAACACATTATGGCGCAGAGAGAAAAAGAAATGAAGAGCAACGGTCAGACGTAGAAAAAGAAAACCAAAGCAAAAAGACCAAACCAGAGAAGCAGCACTACGGCAAAGAACTGAAACATGCTGTACACAACCTTAGAAACAACACACACGAGTACAAGACCAGCAAAAGGCAAATATTACAAATCAAAGATAAATAATAAATTAGCCATACACAGTGGGGTCCTGTGTGTTAACACGCCAGGAATGGGGATTTAAGCAACTGATAAATTCTACAAAATAAATGTATATTTTTAATTTCAAAAGAATGTATGCACTGAACTAACACAGAGCAACACCACCAGAAAACATTTTGTTATACCCACAAAGTGAAACAGCCCAACCCACCCACAGCTCTTCTCACACTTGTCTCACTCTACCAGCCTGTGCTGTGGTCTCCCCTCTCTCCACCCGCCTCGCTAGGAAGTGCCCTTTGTACAACAGCTTGTGTTAAGGCAATTGTGGTACATCATGTGGTAGATGTGATAAAGTCTGAGGTTGAGAGGGGTCTACACCACAGCACAGGAAGCTTTAAGGACCACCAATGACAGTCCCGCCATCTGACAAACCTGTTGTTAAATCCACTAGGTATGTCTAGCATAGAAGCTTCTATGTGGTGACTGAAAACAGCCAGGTTTGCTCAGATGACAGCACTACTTTCCGATGTATTCCCGAATCGTAGAGCGAATTGGCTTGTTTTTATTAAAGAAAACTTCCCTGGACAATGTAAACATGGTTTCACTAGGATTGTCATTATAGTATTGCTTTCACTACACAAAGTTGTAGAAAGCTAGATTGCTTCTTTTTTTTTGTTTGTTTTGCTTTTTTTTTTAATATAAACATTTTTTTCTAATGGCCACTGTGCCTGAATAGGAATGCATTTTTCCATAAATCTTTTAATATGTGCTTTTTTCTAGTCTTTTAGAATTACTCCTCATCCGTCCTCTTCAAGAACAGTTTTCTTTGTTGACTAATCAAAGGAATCAACACCTGAATCTGATCTGAGAACTGAACCTGAACCATAAATAAAACTCACGTTAGGTAGATCCTCTGCGGGACAGCATGGGAATACAAATGCACACTCATTCATGCAGGTCACATTTACGTACACAAACACACTCTCCCAAGGCTGCCCCTGCTCTGTTACTGCTCTGCAACCGACCTGCAATTGCCCTGCACCATGATTGACCCTCAGCACTGTCTGACAGGTATGAAATGGGAACACAACTTTGTGCATAGAGTTAGATTCTGTTAGGAAAATGCCTCTCAGTGTTAGATGGTTTTAGATTCAGCAGGTCCCCCTTTTCTTGTGCTAATCTACTTACGTTTCTTTCCCCACTGCACATGGAATAGTTATAGATTAATTTTATAAATGTCAAACTAATCTTTTATACACTCAGTCTAAGTTATGCAAGTTTTTTAGACGATGATGCCTATATTTTTCTATTTATTGAATGATCGTGTATCTTTTGAGCTGCTTTAAATGAGAAAACATTTTTTTACTTTTAATAATTGTGTAAAAATTAAAAGAAAAGAAAAAAAGTAGCAATCCTTAGTCCCCTCAAAGACTTCCGAAAAAACAGGAAGTAAGTCTTCGGCAGTGTAACAGGAGTCTATCACCTATTCAAACTCCTCATCCTCCTCTTCTTCCTCCAGGTGATTGGAGGTGGTAGGTGTAGCAGGTTCAGAGTCCCGCGTAAGCGTTCCTACGGAGACGATCTGTGGGGAGTCGCCCAGGCCTTCAGGGGCATCTTCCTCCATGTCGTCAGTTGTGATGATTGCCACAGCGGCTCCGCCCTTCTTGTTCTGGTGGGTCTTGATGTGCTTGGAGAGGTGGTCACTGCGCATGAAGCGCTTTGAGCATTCAGGACACTCAAAGCGCTTTTCTCCTAGTGGACAAAATATAAAAGGATTGTAGAGAAAAACAGTCGCAAGCTAAACGATTCCTATGAGATCAACAAAGAAATGTTTTGGATTTTGGAGTCCATTATTTTAAGACTGACAATGAAAACCTTTCATTTCATGTTTAGTTTACACACAATACTGGGTTAAATTTGAGATTTTATCAAACATTTACTCTAGTACTGAGACCAACATAACATACTTAATCAAGCCATTTTCTGTTTTTGGCTTTGTTTCTTATTATTCCTACCTGTGTGTGTTCTCCGGTGTCTCTGGAGTTCGTCGCTCCGGGTGAACCTCTTGCCACAGAAGATCCAGTTACAGACAAATGGCCTCTCACCAGTGTGCCAGCGCAGGTGGGCCCTCAGGTGGGATGTTTTGCCATACACTTTCCCACAGCCCTCCATGTGACAGATGTGCTGCTTTTCTTTGAGGGATCTCCACTATTCCTGTAACATACAGGAGGATATGGGATTCTCTATCTACATGTGAAATTACATGTCTAAATGGTGGTTTGTTTTATTTATTTATTTATTCATTTATATCAAAGTGGATATATTTCCCACTACCCGTGCTCTGAGGGTTGTAGGATACAGAAAGAACTAGGGTTGCATCTAGTAACTACCGCTCACAGCACATTTAGAGATGCAAACAGCCTGCATATCCTGCAGGATACAGGCTGCAGTGTTGGATCACACATTCTAATAAGTATGACTTCATTGGCATAATTAGGTCAAATTCATTACTTTTGAATGGGTATTGATTAAAACTTTCCAAATGTGCTCAAAACCCAGATGTTTGTTCGTGTTGGCTGTTTTTTGACAAGGGCAAAAATTGCTTTACATACCAAATAAGTTTAAACTTTCAGCTTATCATAATCATTAGTCGAAACATTAAATAGAGTTATTTGAAAATCATTTTTATACTGAACATGAATTTACACTGAATAAGCTCAGTTTTATAGCAGCATTTAAAAATGGTCTTTCAGGGAGGCTGACAATAAAAATGTGACTAGTGCTGCATGTTTGGGTTGCCAGCTCCTTGGTACAATGTGAAGTGCTGGACAGTGAGAAGTTGGATCTCTTGCATAAGGATGCCGTCTGCAGTCTGGTCTGTTTATTTGTCAAACCAACTGCCCACATTGGGATGAGAGTGGAAAATTGTATTGTAAAATGTAAACATGCATTTTTAAATTGTGAACATATAACTGTGGTTTTATGAAGGACAACGCAGGCTAAGTTAAGTCCTCCAGTATTTCCACACCACAGTAGATGAGCTGTGGGCCCAATGGGAATTATAGAGGGATGACAAAGATTCTGCTATTACACAAAGACTTTGATGTCCAAATGGTAGTTTCCTTTAACTTTCTGTAGATTTGTATGATATGGCATTGATTTTGAAGTACTCTCCCCTTTTTAAATATATGACTGGTCTCCTAAATGATCAAATGCTAAACCCCGGTTGTGTACCCATGTACTACGCTCTCTGCTGTAATTTGTTAGTACCTTCCCTCTCCATCCCTGCAGTTTGGACAAGAGCAGGCGACACGTCTAAGTCTCTTGCTTGGCGGGCCCTCCTGGTCTGAAGAACTCTGAACGGAGCCAAGCTGGTCTGGACTCATTGATGAACCTGAAGCCACGCTGCCAACAGTAACGGTCACGGGAGATGACTGAACTTTGACCCCATCCTGACCCTGTGGTTGACCTAAGGATTGATTGAAAATGATTCAAACTGTGTATCCATGTAAAATGAGAACTTGGTTGTCTGTGAGGAAGTCAGCAGAAAATATTCTAGCAGAGGAGGCTGAAAAACAAGATTTGAAATAGTTTTGAGACCAGAGGATGGAGTATGACTGAGCGGGAAGCAAAGGAAGACATGCTCATGTAACTGTGAACTGTTCCACGGAATTTGGGATTCAACACATACACTCTATAACTTATCAAAAAGGTGTTAATGCTCTATCCGAATCACCCACATTATATGGAAGTAAACACTCAATTATTATCATACATGCTCTTATTGTGTACTTACCCTGTAGACCAGTAATGGTGAGAGGTACACCCTGCACCTGAACCCCAGCTGTGCCCAGTCCCGCGATGCTGACTGTCTGTACACCTGAGCCTGGATTAATCTGAGCTGCACTCAGCGTCAAAGGAGCTCCACTCAGAGAGACCAGCCCTCCACTTCCTACTGCTGTCCCACCAGCCACTGGGGCCAGAGTCAGCTGCTGTGGCACAGCTGTTCCAAGACCACCCTGCAGGGAGACCCCACCAGGCAACTGCAGCGTCTGCCAGGTGATCTGCCCAGAAGGTGACAATGTTGGGGTACGAATAAGAACCTGGGCAGGGTTCTGGAAGGCCTGGATTGGCTGCAGGGTTTGTCCTGGAGCCAGCTGAAGGGTTTGAATGTGCTGAGGTTGCTGCTGGTTCTGCGTCTGAGCTTGACTCTGAGCTTGCGGTTGCAGCTGGATTTGCTGCACCAACTGGTGCCCCACTTGGCCCACGATCACCTGCTGGATGGTTCCAGTTGTATCTGTCTGGCTCTGCAGCCCGTTGGCCTGGTTCTGGCTCTGAGAGTCTGCTTCAGTGCTTGGCACTTGGCTTTCTGTTCGGTGCGCCCTCAGATCCAGCAGAAACGACTTGCGCCCCATCGGGCACACCGTCACCCTCAGCTATTGCCTGCGTAGATCCAGTCGCAGGTGGAGCAGGAGCCGCTCCAGACACTGCTGTTGCCACTAGCTGGTTTCCATTAGCAACGGAGAATGTGCCATCTGCTGACTGGATAAGCTGTACAGCCCCGCCCCCTCCAACATTATTGATCACAGGCAAAGCCAGGGTCATTCCACCAAGGTTTATGGGTACTGTGGTCATGACAGGTGTCTGGGATCCTTGCATGGCCTGCAGCTGAAGTGGGAAAGACTGTGCAGGACGGATCTGCAGTGGGACGGTCTGATTGGCTGTGCTCGGTAGGACAGCTTGCTGGCTGGTTGGCTGGAGGATAGCCTGGGCCTGGCCTGAGTTTGGGGTCTGGATGAGCTGAACTTGCTCAGGTAGAGCCCCAATGGAAGCCGCCTGGGGGCTGATATGGATCTGCTGTCCATCTGCAGTTTGCAGGTGAGGGATGACCTGATACTGAACACCGCCACCGGCATTAGGCAGGTTCTGAACTTGGATGATCTGGAACTGTTGTTGCTGCTGTTGCTGATTGGCTGGAACACTGTTGGTCCCAACCGTTGCCTTTACCTGCTAAAAGGCAAAGATTGAGAAATGTTAGTAAAGAAATAAGAATTTAAAAAAAAGAAAGAAAGAAGTTTGTTCACAACCACTATTTGTAAAAACTCATTTACCTTGCGTCCCACCAGGTGAGCTGTCGTTGGCCACTGTGGTTGCCACGGTCACAGCAACAGGCTGGCTGCTGGTCTCCTTGGCCATAGTAGGTGCTGTTGTGATGATCTGCCAGCCGTTCCCTGTGAACTGAGCCGGGACCAATTCCAGCTGCTGGGGCACCAGTGCCTGACCCCCAGCTGCGTCTACCACAATCTGACCCTGAAGCTGACCCGCCTGTAGCTGGATCTGACCTGCCTGGACCTGGATCTGCTGGGCACCCGTTTGGGCCTGGGTCCCGTCTGCTCCCCCCTGCCCTCCGATCTTACTGCAGGTGGCTGCTAACAGAGCCAAAGGAGAGGGCTGAGAGGAATCCTGGAAGAGAAGGAGAGAGGGAGAAGGGAGTAACGGAGGGGAGGGTCAGAGAGAGACAGACAAGAGTTCACATGCATGCGCAAACAAAAAGAATCACGTAAATATAAAACGCAAAAGGGAAGGAAAGTATTATTACCCACAGTTGCACATGAACAGTCATACATGAGAGAAAAAGAGTTAAAGAGCAATGGGTGGGGAAAACATGGTGCAGAAAAAAGAAACAAAAAGCTAACAGACAGAGAGCTGTCAGTGGAAGTGGGCGGTATTACAGGAAGCGAGTGGGTGGGCGTGTGACAACCACATTTCTCTTTTCTCAGAACACTGGAAGAAAATACCGCCTTCTCTCTCCTCCTTTTCAAAAGAACTAGGTCGCAGGCAAATTTTTAATGCTACACACCTCTCGACACTGCACAGGAAACAGCCTTGAATTTGTCACAACTTCAGCACAACATAGCATTAATTTAATTATACACATGTAACCACAAAAGATGCCCATGAGAATAGCAGCCTGATTGAAAATAATCTCCAACCGGTCTACGTAACTTGCTAAGAATATAAATCTTACAGCTGCAAAGCCAAATCCCCAAAACAAGCATGTATTTACAATGTATCAGTCTGTGGAATTAAATAATTTGAAATGCAACTTGAGCAGAAAAATTCAAAACTACGGTGGCTGGAGTGTGACAGCCATATAAGCTTATTCATGAGGCTTTGGGTTGGTTCTCAGCAGGACTGCACAGAAGCAGGAAGTAGAATCCACCAGAGAAACGCCCCCAGAGGTGTCTGGCAGGCTGAGAGGGAGGGAGAACATTTTTGGCCTACAGGCAAGGCAAAACTAATGAACTAGAATAAACCGTCTTCTTTTACCTGCGATCCAGAACTTTTCCCCCTTTTAGATGCTTTCCCTCCTTCGGTTCCAGATGATTCCTTCTTCGAGTCTGTAAAAAAAAAAAAAAGAGTAAAATCTTAGAATATTTCTACTTTTAATAACATCCCATGAGTATTGTTGAATAACACAAAAGTAAAAGGAGAAGGAAGCACATGTTGGCATATTCAGTAAATGCAATGTGGACATAAAGCAGATAAAGAACAACAAAGGTGATCAATAAAGACAGAAAAGAAACCAGTAACCTCATCATCAATATCAAAAGGGCATGGAGACTCCTATCTGTCAGACGGATAGAGAAGGAGAGAGGGGTGGAGACGGAGAGGGGGAGGGTACCTACCACTCATAACGCATTAATATACCGAGAGGGAGAGGGTGTAGTTCACGGTAGAAGGCCGGCCGGGTACAGAGGCGGAGGACGGCCTATATGTTCGGATCTGGGCCGTTCGTATCTGCCCGTTTGAGGAAACCACCCACCGGCCAGGAAGGGCGGTGCCAAGCGCTGGCACAATCAAGCAGCCCCGAATAACGGAAACAACAAAGAACGCGGCGACCGTCCCCGCTCTGTCGGACTCCTCGCGGCCCTGTCGTATGTGAATTTTACCGGATAGAGAGTCCATAAACAAGCAAATTGGCGCTTGTCACAGCAATATCCAGAGAGAAGTAGGCAGTGTGTGACCGTAGAGGCCCACCCACTTCCATTTAAGCATCAGGACAACACCCTCCTGGCTGCTCCTGCCTGTCACCGCCGATTCTCACGCCGCACGACGCGGGGACGCCTCGTCACCGTCCGTCGTGAACCGAAAACAAACCGCAACCAGTGTTTGTATTTTAAGCGTATTCCCCCTTTTTCGTGTACAATTGATTTTTTAAGGGGGAGATACGGGGAGATAGCTGTGGCTTTTGTGGGCGGACGCGCTCCTCCCACATATTCAGATTGGACGACGGGGCTCGGCGTGCGAGGGTCGAGATGGGAGTTGTATTTTGGTGAGGCCTCGCCTTCTCGAACAGACTAGGGCGAATGGAACTACAAGTCCCATGATGCTCCTGCGCGTTTGTCGGGGTTTGGAGTGGCAGGTTTGGTAGTCATGTTGGTATGAGAGAGAGAGAAAGGCGGTGACTTCGGTTTTATGGGGGGTTGGGCGAACGGGAACAGGAAGTGTGTGCGCTGGTTTCATGATGTGGTTTGAGAAAGAGGAAAAAAAGATGAAACAGTGGAACAAAATTTAATTTCGTCTTATTAGTAAGCACAACAATTTAAAGCAATAAATAACAGTAACATATATTGAAAATACGTTTCGATATAAATATGTGTTGAAATGTGTTACCGTATTAACGTTTTTATTTGTTATCCTCGCAGTGAAAGGCACTTTGTAAACTTTGAAAGTTATGAAAATGGACCGTACCTTCCCAAGAAGTAATGCAATACTGAAACTAAAAGACAGTAAATCAGTTAACTGGTGAATGGCAAATTAATGCTTAACTGTTCATAAAGCATACAAGTCAAACTAGAAACACAGTTGTATGTCACAAATAATGGACTTTTTTTTCTCTTGAAGAAAAAAGTTTGATTTACTTGTAAATACAATCTGTGGTGAAGAGTTGTAATATTCAAGTAATAAAGGTGCTTTTAACCAAAAGTCACGCTGTTGCTTTTGTTCCTCAGGGACTGAATCAGTTATCAGGAAGTGAGCTGCAGACAAAGTAACAGCAAAAAAGTTATTTCTTGCTGAAACAGTCATCACACAGACGTTTCTTGATTGTGTAACAGGAGCAGACGTGTTATGTCGTGCTCAGTGAGAAAAATCCTTTTAAATCTGACGGTCTCTCTCCTCTACTTTATATTTCAAATTCACCCGAGCAAACTAATCTGCACACTGACATAGCAGGTCTGTAAGAAGCCAGGGCTTCTCCAGCTAAGTGACTTGGCCAAGGGATGCCTCAGGCCCAGTTCACGGAGCACAAAACATGTTACTGGACATTCAACTGGGGATTGCCTCTATTTTGTTAATGAAAGTCTTTCAAATGAGGTACTGCAGTGACACTTTCTCACTTACAACTTGTACACATGCCCGGTTCACATTTAAAATGTGAGAGGGTGTGATCATTGCTCACTAGATATACTTTATAGTTTGTTTTTCTGTCTGTCACATTTATTAAAATGCTGTTGAAAGTCATACTTTCAACATTTTAAAGCCTTTATGTTTAACATGGACCTTTAAGTATTAATAGGAATAGAAATAAGATCTTACTGAAGAATCATGTCATACTCCCATGTTCTTACCGCCAGAATAAAATGTTTCTATTTTTTTTCCTCATTGAAGGTCTAAAGAGAAATAACACGAGTCCCTGTTCGGTTTCTAACACATTTCATGCTCCCATGGTTCCTCTCTCTTTATTTGTGTGTTCATGGCAACGCTCTCTCTGGCAGGTTTTCACAGTGAAATCACACACACGCACACACACGCACACACACCTGTGGTGGCCCAGAAACATACATCTACACACATGCGCTGTAATTACGGCGGAAGCTGAGTGCCTTGTTCCCGCCCCCTGAGCCACTTGGCAGGACGTTGCTAGGCAACGAGGTCTGGTCTGTAGAAAGGGTGTCGTCTGCTTTTGTGTGTATGGTGCTGGTGATGGGAGAAGGTGTGTTAGAGGGAAGGCCGTGGTTTGTTATTGACAAGTGTAATGTACATTAGAAAGGTAATCTCAAGAATTTCCTGCAATAGCACTGCATGAAGTAAAGCACACGCCAAGCCTTCATAAAACTGTTACTCCTCCTTTAGGTTACTAATCTTCAGTGAAGTAGCTGAGGAACCATGGTAGTTAAAAAAAATCAATAAAAACAGCATCCAATAGTTAACATAAAAGAAAAAATATATATGAAAACTCTAAAAAGTGGATCAAGTCCAGATATTTTCTGTCTAACCGTTGCCACTAGATGGCGACAGGCACCAGGACTGCCTGCAACTTGTCACAAAACATAGTTGCACCTGTTCTTGTAAAGTCATTATGTATAAAATTTGCAACACTTCCTCTCATTATCATTTTTATTATTATTATTTCATTAAGTGAATCTTCTATTTCTTATTATTGTTTTATGTTGGTTATATTTTAATATTTTGTTTTCAATAGTTTAAGCATGCACCATATTGTTTTTGGTTTGACTGCTTGCTTCAAAGACTAATATTTAATTGAAAATCTTGTTAAAACTTAGAAACTCTCATTGAGTCATGCCTGTGAGCCATGTATGGTTTCAGGAAGTTGACAGTTCATTGTTCCAAGTGCTCCGTGATGATAAAAGTATAAAAATATAGGCTGAACTGTAGCACAAAGGAAACAACTATCATAGTGTGACGTGCATGTCTGTCGAGCACGTGCCAAACAACTTACTTCGGATTTAAAGGTAAAGTGATTCTGATGATTCTGTGAAGTGGCTAAATGTGCTAAAAGTGTGAGAGCAAACGTGATCAATGTTGAAATTTCATTGTGCCGATTCAGAAGTTTTTCTTTTATTTATTTTTCTTTGTCTTTAACTGTGTTTCTTGCATGGTTTTCTTGCCTTCTTAAGACTGATAAACAAACTGATGAGCAAATAATTATCCAGCCATCTTCCTTGCGCCCAGTTCTGACCATGGACAACAGCATGGTCTCACACTTCTGTGATGGATTTTATTCAGAATCAGGAGGTGACTGCTCTGCCTCACTGACTTTCAGATATTCATGAATGCAAATCATAAAGGAGTGTATGTACAGGAATCCAGGCTTGATATGGTGCATAACTCCAAGAGGATGTTTGCAGATGTGAGTCACTTGGTGCTTGCGTGCAGCTGTATTTCTTGCGTGATATCCCCAAGCTCTCTGCGCACACGTATGCGTAGGTGTGTATTTGTCCCGTGCAGCTGCGGCGTCAGGATGTCTCCTTCTCCTAAAGGTTAGGCTGTAAACACAAAAAGATTTATGACTTCTACCATGAGTTAATGTTTTGGCAGTTGCTTCTGTTCTCCCAGCCATCTGTTTGTGTGTGTGTGTGTGTGTGCGTGTGAGCTGGAGGTCGTGTTTACAAGTGATAGCAGATATGGTTTCACAAAGCGCTTTGATAATGACAGTCTCTGACTGTTGATTGACAGATGAATAAACATACTTGCAGACTGAATAAATGATCGGTGTTCACTCTTCTTTTTGTCTCACATAACACTGTGTCACAGCTGATGTCACTGCTACAGCATATTCTCTAACTTCCACACTACAGCATACACTTTGGTTTAACTTTAATTTTTTACATTTCTATCAAAAAGAGACATACTCTATCCTAGAGTGCAGTATTCTTTGTAAAATTCTAAAAACATGGCACCTCAGATAAATTTGACCTGAATTTTTACAGGAATTGTTGAGAAAGCTGGCAGAGTGTCAGGTTGATGATCACTAAATGACGGCTGTTTCCTGCTGTCTGGGTCAAGTGGAAAACCTCCAGTTTGTCTCAGCTGGCATGGAGCCAGCTCAGGGTGTGTCTGATCCTCAAGGAGGAAAACCTTTACCAAGGTGGCTTGTTTCCCCGCCGTTTACCCAAAGATGGCTGATATAGGCTGAAGCAGCAAATTATGTGACATCTTATTTGTCTTATTCTGACAATCATGTCTTCACACCACATCTTATGACTGATATATTGTCAGTTAATGCACACTACAGAGACAACTATATAGACAGGTGCAGGTGCAAACGCCGGGATGGTCAGAGGATCCAACGGCATGTAGCTCTGAAAGCAAAAAAGCCCTGCAAAAATATACAGGGGTTTGTTTTTCAGCATCACTCTTGAGAGAGGATACTCCCAATCTTAGGGATATTACGGAGGTGAAAAAAGACTGTCTTACAAACTTGATAAATATGTTGTCTAAGTGACATATCCTCACCTATGCCACCTAAATTTACTCAAGCCCTAACTTAAAGTACTTCTGCAACCGTTTATAATTCCATCATCGACAATAAAATAATATCTGAATGAAACTTTGATTTAAAAGACTGGTTTTGTTAAAACAAATGGCGACAACAAGAAAGGCCCATCATGAAAATGCCACTTTAAATAGAATGTGTATCAGTTCATTGTTTTCTGGATCTGCTGAATCCTTTTCAGAGTGTCGGGAGGATGGGGCTGATACCAACTACTGAGCAGCACGGGACATTTACTGTGGACCAGAAACCAGAGAAAATGGGAATATGCAGAGAGTCCACATCTGAGGTTTGAAGCAGGAACCTTCTTGCAGTGAGAAATTCTCTAAATCAAGTCAAAACATACAAACTCAAACAACGAGACATAACAATGCCCCCCCTGGGAAAAAAAAAGAAAGAAAGAAAAGTAAAAAAAACTTGGGCAGATATGAAGGACTTTTTTGACTCATTCAAGTCCCATAGGATTTTTTTTTTTACATTTTTAAAATGACTGAATGAATGAATGAGTAAGTGGTGATAGATGGTGCTAAAACATGAAGAACTGCTTCATGACATGAGATACTAACTGTCACACCCACCATGATTTATGTTTCTGTTGGAAATGTTACAAGACTTTAATAAGGTTGGCAGATGTGTTCGCCTGTAAAAGCAAATAATAAATTGGCTTTTGTGGATTTGAGTGTGTTTAAACAAACAAGTAAGTAGGAGTACAAATTTGACAGAGAGCCGAGAAGATTTTTTTATTTTTTTTTTTGTAATGTAGCTAATTGTCTGGAAGAATCATTCTTCAATGCTTGAAAAATCAATGTCTGTGCTGCAAAATGCACATACGTGTGTCTATGTTTGTGTAGTGTAGTGCCAGAAAAGTGTCAAATGTAAACAGTAATGAGTAAGAGAGAACTTAATATAGCCCACATAGCTATCATTATTATTTTGGCTTCAGCTTTACTAAAAAAATAATGGCATTCTGAGGTTGTACTTGCCTAATTCTAAAACCTTGTATGATCACGTATATTATGTTTTTACACACACAAAGATAACATTAAAAAGAGATTACTTACTTTTGCACGGTGACTATGGTCTGATCATCCACAGAATGATGAACACCTGCTTATTTTTAGCAGGTCCTCTTTGTGCTCCCACAAAAATTCTGATCTTTCAGGACCTGGAAAAAGACCACCTGAGGTTGTTCTGGAGGCTCCGTCACTGGGATGTTAGGAATCGATGCTCTGTGACCACTGGGGTCAGGGGGTCAAATCTCTGTGGACTGGGATTACTTCCCACCCATGTCATCGGGTCCCATCAGAGTTGTATATGGGGAGTTTGGAAGCCAAATAAACCCTGAACTGTAGGGGTGTGATGTTGCCATGTTGGGGCGTGTGATTGATAAGCAAAGATTTATAGTTTAGTGGCATATATCCAAAATAACATTTATGTGAATGCCAGAATGCAGGGTTGCCGAGAACATTAGCATTGTTACAAACCGAGCAGTGTTTTTTTTTTCACTTTCCCTGTCAGTGGCCATCATGTTATGGCTGATGAGTGTAGTTCTATGGAACTACATCTTTGGGTTTCTATCCTAAATCAAGGTAAATTATAGCATTCAGTTTGCATTTAACCTCTCTGCAACCATGAACTGCAGCCATGAGACAAATCATGGACCACAATGAAGAAATGAACAGGCTGAAACATCTGTTGAACACAGAGACGGCCAAATTTATGGATGCAAAATCCAAATCGTTTCAACTGTCGAAGGACTTGCTAGAAATGAGACTCCCACTGGAAAAAGAGAAACACCAGAAGGAGACATGCGTCAATCAGGGCAAAGAAAAGAAGAGGGATTTCTTTCTATGTGAAAAGCACAATGAAACACAACAAGAAGAAATTGCTGCAAAAAGACTATAAGAGTACAAGAAGCCTATGTTATCAGTCAGAAAAAGGTTTCCAGCAAGCACCGAATGGAAAAGGAGGAGAACAAGGCTGTTCAAGAAGATCTGCACACAGCACACGTTTCACACCAGGAGCTGAAACTTAAATACGATGCTGATGACTTTGCAGCGATGCAGCAGGCTGAGAGACTTCAGGGAGAAGTGAAAGTCTAACATGGACCAAGTGGCGCAGGAACCAGCAGCTCATCAAGCAGCCTGAAACCTGAGAAGGACATTCTCCATCAACAGATGGAGCAGAAGACCGCCATCCTGCAACAAAAATCAAAAGAAGCAGAAATGCGTTTACAGGTGCAGCAGATCAAGGTTTTGTACAAAGAGCAAAGTCTCAAGTATGAAGCTGATGCTGACACAGCAGGGAACATGCTGTAACTCTTCAGCAGGAGCTTGACAAAGAATTTAAGCCTCACGGAGAAACTGGAGTTTATGCATGCAACCAATGTTCCCTAAGAGAGGGAAACGGGGTACAACACACCATTACGGGGATCGTATGAAGAGCCAGCAGCTCATCAGCAACCTGAGAGCTGAGATGTTCAGTCTTTGTCAACAAATAGAGCCAGAGAGGGCTGCCCTGCAACAACATTTGCAGGTGGAGCCTGCAGCAGATCAAAAGTTGCCCCAGATCTGAGGAAAGACTCAGATCTGGGGCAACTTATCCTGAGTTTATCCTGAGCCCAAACTGGAGGACGTGGTCTTGAAGGAAAACCTCACAGAGACAAGCTTGATCCTGAGCCCATACTGGAGGTTCTTGAGAAAACTCCCCCCAGAGACAAGAAATAAGACTCCTTTAGTTTTACCAAAAAAATAGGCATTTTCTGGGTTTGAGAAAACCAAAAAAGAAAAAAAAGATCACACCTTTGTGCTCCAGACCTTTATAGATTTTCCTGCTGACTTCATTACTTCATTACTTTATTGTTTTCATATTTTAAATGTTGATTGTGAAGAACTTTGGTTACCATCATTTCTGTTAACATCATTGTTTTGTTTCTCTACATCACAGCTACCCAGACCGCTGAGTATATCTCTGCTGAAAACAATCTTTTCTTGTTTGCTGTGATCCAGATTGAACATGATACCTTGGATTTGATTTGATTTGATTTGATTTGATTTGATTTGTTGTTTCTTTATTGAGTGATAAGCTATTTTAGCTCATATTTATTGTTGACCATTATTTTGATTATATGTATTCTTGTTAATTCTAGTTTTCATTTGCTATTTCTTTATTGATTTATTTGTTATTTCGCCTAAAGAGAGCTAGGATAGGCTCCAGCAGATCCCTGTGACCCTGCATAGGGTTAAATGGATATGGATAATGAATGGATGGATGGATATGGATTTATTTGTTATTTAAACTTGCATTTATTGCAGACTTTTAAGTTATGGATTTTGAATATATGTTTATTATGGGTATAACATATATCTCTGATTGATGAATTTATTGATTACATGTGTGTTTGTTTTCAAAACATATTTACTTTACTTGACTCTGAACAAGTTGAATTATTTAAGGAGTCTTTTAGTTCCTGTATTCCCCACCATTCTTCCTGAAAAAAAGCTTCCTGTTCTCTAAAAATCTTGCACAACCTTGCATGCACTGCTCCTTTTAGGTCCAGCAAGTTATTTCCAAATATGTTTGATCCAAACAAAGGGGGGGGGACAAAATCCTGGGGGGGGGGGGGGGGGGGGGGGGAATCTCTTGATTCTCTTTTATCGGATACTTCATTGTGATTTTTGAAAGTGTCTTATGATAATAATAATAATACATTTTATTTAAAGATGCCTTTCTGTCGCTTAAGGTCACCATACAGAGTATTAAAACACAGATAAAACAAAACACTATAAATATATAAAAACACAGCCTAGAGGAGACAGGTTAAGATTTGAAAGTGCAGTGGTTAGGACAGTGAAAAAAGCCAATTTAAACAGATGAGTTTTGAGTGAGGATTTGAAGAGATGGTGTGAGTTCAAATTTCTGATTTCTGGAAGTGACTGAAGACGATTATCCTGTTGTTTAAACTATTATCTTCATATTCTTCTTTTTCGTCTCACTATATGATGTGTGCTGCCCAGATTTGCACGTATTTCATAAAATCCATTCTCAACTCTACCGCTAAAATTTTCCCCATTTCACTGCCTGCAGCAACCCCCCCCCCCCCCCCCCCCCCCCCCACAACTCGTTTTAACTTCATTAGTGTACTGAGCTTTTTTCCAAAATGCATAAGGCTTGTCCTAAAGTTCACCCAAGAAAAAAATGATCTTTTGACAACTCCACCATGGATGTCAGTTTTTTCAAGTGTGTCTTAGGTTTTGGCTCTTGCTCTGACAAGGTCAGTTGTTTCCTTTTTTCCTGATATTATTGATCACAGGAAATGTATGGAATAGAATGGAAGCTCTTTGATTCATACTAGACTTAAACAACATGTCTTTGCAATCAAGCTTTAAATATGATTCATGTCCTGGAATTACAACGCTACGTGTGTGAACACTGCACAAAACACAATAAATTCCAAGCTTTTAGTGCGCCGTCCACTGGTCTTTGTTCCAACATCAACCATGAGGCACAAAAGATCTGTAATTAGAGACTGAGAATGAATGACCAGAATGTACAGGATGTGTCTGCTTACTACAAAGCTGGAGGACGACTCGCGCCTTCATTCATCTAGACCCTTCTACATACGCATCAGCATACAGAATTAGCGTGATCCAGGTCAGGCATAATGAGGGAGGAGAAGAGCTGACTTGTGATCAGCCTGCAGAACTATATAACCCTGAGAGTTCACAGGTCAGGACTGAGAGCTCCTGAGGACGAAAGATGAGACGCTCTGAAAGGTAACGACCTTTCAGAAGAGGCAGGAGCGAGACCTTGAACTGGGACTGAACTCTGGAGTTAGACTGCATCTCCATGAACCAACTGAGCCAGAGTTTTAAATCTAAATATATTATGACTGATTTTACACAAAAATTATACAATAAAATGTTCGTTCACATGGAGTTTCAAATGAGAGGTAGCACAAAGCAAACCAGACAGTTAATAGCTCAAAGAACAATAAGATGCGTTGTGCAAAAGTTTCAACATAAACTTAACAGATAAAATGAAGCTGAACTCAAATATGCAGAATTGAGCCAAACTGAAAGACTATTAAAGAAGATGAGGGGGGGCCTGCCGTGCTGCTTTCAGACAGTGAGCAAGTGTGTGTTTAGACAGTCTCTTTGAAGCTAAATGTGAAATGATTAAGTCCTCTTAGAAGTCTGCGTGGATCTTCAGTGTGTGTTGGTGTGTGCGTGCATAGACCTCTTTGAAGATGGTACTCTCGTATGAGCAGAGGAAGACCTTTACAGCAGCGCTAAGTGGAGGGTGCAGCGCACTATAAAGATCCAAGATAACAAGATGAGTGTGTAAATATGTGTGTGTGCTTGTCTGTGTGTAGTTCAGGTGGAACTTGACATGACTTGCAGGCCTGGTAGCGCTGACGCCAACCTCTTGTTTCTGGCTGTCTGTGTATGTCCTGCATGACAGCCCAGAGGCAGTGCATGTGTGTGTAGTTAGGTGGGAAAAGAAACGTTTCATGTTTGATGGGAACCATAAAAAAACAAGAAAAGAAAAAAAAAGGGGGGGGGGGGGCAGCAGCCATGAAATCACCTCAAAACCACCTGAACCTGGTCTGAGAAAGTGTGGAGGAATTTATGTGAGTTGAAGTTTGTCAGAGAGAAACAGAGAGCATCAAAGAGACTCACAGATGTGTATTGACCTGTGTGTTTTTTCCCCCTCTCTCTAATGCATATCATGCCTTCACTCAATTTGCCCTGATTGATGATCACAGAAAGCTGGATTTGTGTTTGTCTGTGGAGACATTAGACCGCTGCTGCACAGATTATGTGTCCCATTTAAGACTGCTTTATAATCTGCTCACTCTTGAAAGCACATCTGAGGTGTTTTGCATGTATTGCAATTAGGGGTGCACGATAACTATTGGGCCGATTACAGGAAATTATGACGTCATCCTGATAGGTCGGATATCACGACGAATAGCCCCGATAACATATATATTTCTGTCAGGACGGCAGTGCCTCGCTCCCTCTGAGCCTTGAATGACCAGCAGTGAATGTTATGTTCAAGTAACGTCGGCAAAATCAGAAAAACGATTACTCAATAAGGAAAATCAAGAATACCCCCTCATGCCAGAAAACAATTTGTTAACTCGGTCATAATTTTGGTAGTTGTGGACTTGAATTGATATGCGCTGTATTCTCCCACATGTTACACATAAAAAAAGAAAAAAATAGAAAAGGCTGAAATAACGACTAGCAAACGAGGAAACGAGGGAATTTACGTTACACCTTGAATACAGCATGCATTGTGCTGATCACAACAAATATGGCGGCGCGGAACTTTGTTAAAGTTTCAGAAGAAGATAGTTTGGTGGTTATTTGTGACGAATCCTCCGAGCGAATTCTACGAGGAGGGAAGCACAAGCTTTAATACGTAAAACCCGATCGGCCACCTACAACATAACAATCGCTTCCATGGAGTTTTGAAATCACTCTTATGTAAGCTAACGGAAGCTAATGCTAACGTGCGCAAGTCAAGCAGGAGTCTACCCTCCCCTCCCTCCCTCTCCCTCATTCCTCTCATCTAAAGCTTCCATGAGATTAAAAAATAAAAACTACTGAACCTCATTTACTTTAATTGAAGGTATTAATTTAAATGCAACCACAAGCCAAAATCCTTTAAATGTTAATCTTTTTCAGTTTGTAATTTTGATGCATGTATATCCATCAGTTCAAGGAGCCTTTATGTTTTTTATATCAGTCTGTAATGAACCTTATTTAAGTTAATGTGAGATATCAAATAGGTTTGTTTGATAGCTTTAAGAAAATGTTTGAGAGGCTTGCCAATAGTTTTTCATTGGAAAAAATAAATATCTGTTCATTTAAAAAGTCAAAACTATTTTTGATTTTGTTCATAGTATTGATGTAATGATCATATGTGTGTGTTATCGGTTATCGGTATCGGTATCGGCCGTTAGGAGCTGAAAGTTATCGGTTATCGGTAAATTAACAGTTTGTTGCATGGAAAGTTGCATTTAAAGCCACTCCTCTCCAGTCAATTTAATCCGTACTTTTTTTTTTTTTCATTTAAACCCCCTATATTCTTTGACTCCCCCAGCCTCCCAGGGCAGGGATGGTGTGGAGAGATGAAATGCAATGAGTGGCAGAAGCACTAGTTAAGCAGAAGCACCGCCTGGAGTGTGGATGTGCAGGGATCAGGGCAGGAATTTCGCGGCGGCCACGGCGGCCATGGCCGTCGTGGCCCTTCTTCTTGGCCGTGATGCCCTTCCGAAAATTGGTTGCTTAACGGCCACTGTGGCCTTGGTGCCCTGCTGTCTCCCCTTCCTTCGGCTTTCATCAAGTTTGCGCCGTAGTGCCCATCGGTAGGTCTACCTGTATTAAAGCTAAACAATCGGAGCGGAGGTGTGTCCTACTGCGGGATCCGTCCATAACTCTACAGCCGCACAGCCTTCTATTATCATTAGCGTTCTGTCTGTGGGATTAACAACACAACGATACCACGAAGACGACATTAAAGGTAAGTGTTCAAAAAGCCATCTGTTTTCTAGATCAAATAGCTTTTCATTGAGCATAAGGACTTTAAAGATTGAGCCCGGGACTATAAATCGTAATAAATTGCTCCCAACTTTGAATTGATAAAGAGTTGCTAGACTTGGTAGTAGCAGTAGCCTATTAGCCTCCCTGAGGGGGACCTAGCTATCCAACAAGCTAAATCAACACTTCTGTAAGTCGTTCTTGTCATATCTTATTGCTATAGCCTACTAATAATTTTTAATGTTTCAATATCAGACGGAGACTGTCATGTCTCACTACTGTAGCCTTCTGAGCTATGGTTGCTAAGGCAACCCAAGTAAACGGTCTCCTGCAATCAGCTGTTTTATCGTAAACTAAAGCCTCCAAATAATCCTTTTCTCGCCAAATCAACTTCTCTGTCTCTCTTCTATGTGTGCAGCCCTAGAGAAGCTTTGCTTGTTAGTCTTCATTTCATCGCCAAAATCAGGATGTTATTAAATGGAATTCGTTTATAGAGAAAACATCTGTGACTAGAAAACCATCATAAACTCACGATTGATATATGATTCAACAACAACTTACAACAACAACAACTTACAGGCAGGATGACGATGCTGAGATAGATTGATTCAAACTCCGACATTCCTGTTTTATACACGATACACTTCTGAGACTTCAGGTGCGCGAAAGTAAAACCTAAACTCTTTAACACGTATCATTACAGAAATACGCTCCGGGGTGGCTAAAGCATTTGAATAATCAGTAGGCTATGAAAACGTGATAATATTATTTAAAAAAATATTTAACATATTCACTCTAAACTAAACTTTTTTTCCTCAGAAAGAAGAATGCCAAGACGGGAACTAGTCGAGATTAGTCGCAAAAGAGCTTGAAGATGCAGCAAAAACCTGCCAAAATATGACACCTACTTCAAAAGGTTATCATGGAATAGTTAATTGTTAGATTCTTCTTATTTTAGCCTAAGTTTATGTGGTACATTTAGGAAATAACATTTGGTAGGAATTAATAACCCCCTTTTCAGACATGTTAAACCAAATATGTGTTTTACATATTGGTATGTATGTGTATGTATATAGATCCGTGTGTATACATTGAATATAAATTTTGTTTATTTTTTGGGGGAAATATGTCCAATTATCATTTAGATTTAATTATAAGAGGTTCTATATGTTTCTAAATTATGGTTATACACATGTGTCAGTGTATATTGATTTATGAAAATATATATATATTTTATAAATATATTTTTTTTCAGATACATAGATTCATGATAGTGTTAAAATTGTCTATGCTTTAAAAGATTGTTTTGACATGTCTGGAATTAATCAATAAAATGAAATGAAATATATTAACTAATTGTGCCACTTTGATTCATCATAAAACTGTTTTAAATTTTTCAGCCAGTGCAAAAAGACAGAGGGAGCATAGAGAGGTGGAGGCCAACTGTTTTTCCTTATGTGCCTAGGAAGACCCCCAGGTTCTCCATCCCCATCATCAGATGACGATTTAAATTAAATTTATGGCTGTGTAATAACCTGATAAAAATCAATAACATTGCCTATTTTGTTGTCTGTTTCCCTTTGATAAAAGTCCCAAAGTTGTGGTAGCCTATTAAAAATATCCAAGGTTCTGAATTCAAAAACTTTGTTCTGTTCTGCCGTTTATTAGCATATATTGTGTTTTTTTTATTATGGCCGTGTTGCCCTGGCATTTGGCCTTTGTGCCCTCAAAAAAAATGCCCCTTTGAAGGCCAAGTGGCCTTGTCCCTCAGATCACGAAATTCCAGGCCTGGCAGGGATGCTGGTAAATGTCCGGCTGCATGTGTGTAGATATGACTGCATGTTATTGCATGAGGTTACAATGAACAAATCTGCAGCCTAGACAGAATAATTTATGATAACCTTTCAAACACACAAACAGAACACAGACAATGCACATACAGTTGTTAACTGAAAAAAAAGACAACATTTTTAACCATTCAAAGTCAGTGTGTCAGATTTGTCAACACACTCTAAGCCTCCCAAACAGTCAACACAGGTGATTGTTCTGGAGTTCCCCTCTATCGTTTACATTGTCTTTACATTGTCATCGCATTTTAAATGCCATTAAGACTAAAGAAACGGTTCTTGACTCCAGATCTGTGGGTATCACAGACATACATGTGATGCCCTCAGCTGGAGGTTTCATGTGGAGAGTTTATGTGCTCATCTGCAGCAAAGACGGTCTTTATTGCACAGATTCAAGGTATGGACCATATCCAACACCTCAGTCCATTTATGAGCAGTCTTTTCTTAGGCTAGCTCAGAAGGTTTTAGCTGACCCAGGCATTTTAAAAATGATTTACAGTGATCCCTTATTTTTTAATGGGGACCGGCGCCCCCCGCAAAAATCAATATCCACGAACGGAGCCGGAGACCCCCAAGCCTAAATAATGTGTTTAAAATATGTTTAAAAACTGCAAAAAGTAGCGAGGCACTGCAGCGAAACAAGACAAAAGCTCGACGGTGGTCTTTCTGTTTCCCTCACAGCCTCTGGTCTCCGAACTGTAGTAAATGCATCTCGGCCAATCAGAGCACAGATTCTAGAGTTCTGGGCCGTCTGCATTTCTCGTGTCGCTTACAGGAGGCTATGAGTCATCGTTTGATGTTTTGCTGGCAGCTGCAGCCTCTCGTCTGCTGTGGGGTGGATTTTCACAGAATTTCTGTGATTTTTCTCTCGATTTTTTTATTATATTATATATTTCTGAAAAATCTGCGAATAACTAAAACCGCGGAAGTTAAAGCGCGAATTGGCAAGGGATCACTGTATTTCCATTTCCATCAAACTTTAAACAGTGTGTGAAGCTGAAGGAATTGTTTGTGGTTTCATGGCGTGTGCAATATTTGAAGTGTCTATATATTTACTGTAGTTTCCAGTGAGTATGTGCAATGTTTTCAGTGAGTATTGCTTTTTAATTTATGCCTTGTGAGTTATGTCCAATATTTATATCGAGTACTGATTCAAGTTGTTGTTTGTGTGGGGTGTGTGAAACATTTTTTGTGAATATTGTGAGCCAAAAGTCCTTTAGCAGTCTTCACCATATTCAGCACAGATGATCTCCAGAGCATCCCTCCCTCTCAAAGGATGTCACATGGACTTCTTTTTCATTCAGCACAACTTAAAATTGATGGAGAAGCTCCCAAATATACTGTCATGTTTCACCAAAGATACACAAAAGAGCAACTAATGGACAGGAAATGAGTGAATGATGAGTAAGTACTCCGTCTGATCGGTAAGCAATCCTCAGATAATGATGTAATGCAGGCCTCCGAAGTGACTCTTTGCTTTAAATCATGATTCATATGAGACAAAGACAGTAACTAATGTTTAAGATATTAGCAATAAATAAGTCATTTCCAGATTTGTGCTTTTCACAGGCTGGTTCAGAGTTCCCAACTGTGTGTATATTTTGTGTTTACAAAACTCACTAAGCTGTCTCATTTGGTTGCAATCAATTTGCTTATCAGTTGAAACATTTTATCTGAACAAATCATTTTTTCCCCACAGTCCTATGCATGATTACTATTTGATATCTCTTTTTGTTCTCGTATTATCATGGAAGTAATTAGTAATGCTTGATCAGCTATCAGCTTTTGAACCTTATTGTAAAATGTAACCAGTGCCTGAGTGGCAGTGTTGTCACCTACCATGTAGGAGGTCCCAGGTCCGAACCCTGCTGGTGTAAAGCACAACGGATCACCAACACGATGATTGTGGATGAGAGAAGATGTTCACGACACGTCCTGACCGGTGTACGCTATTAGCGTTAGCAGTTGCTACAAATAGCATATGTATTCACAAAGAAAATAACGACGTGGACTTATTGTTGTTTACATCACGTAGTCTATGTTGCAACCGAACTGGGTAGAAGAGGACAACTTTAGGTAAGAAAATCAAGTTTTATTCAACTAGACAACTTTTAACATGAGCAACTATGGGCTGTATTGTCTCGGTTCTATTCGGGTAACTCGGTTCGGTTCGTGGTCGGAAACTAAAGACTCAGGTCGGGTCGGTTCTGGGTCCAAATATTGTGGGTCCATTCGGGTTCGGAACCCGGACTTATGATAATAGCTTGGGTCGGGTCGGTTTCGGGTCGAATTTTCACGGGTCCATTTGGGTTCGGGTCCATGAAAGTGGACCCGTGAAGACCTCTACCGAGAAGGTCTGGCTTTTAGTCTTCACTCTAATTCATCCCAAAGGTCTTCTATCAGGTTGAGGTCAGGACTCTGCAGGCCAGTCAAGTTCCTCCACACCAGACTCTTCCATCCATGTCTTTATGGATCTTGCTTTGTGCACTGGTGCACAGTCATGTAGGAAGAGGAAGTAACCAGCTCCAAACTGTTCCCACAAAGTTGGGAGCATGGAATTGTCCAAAATGTCTTGGTCTGCTGAAGCACTCAGAGTTCCTTTCACTGGAACTAAGGGGCCAAGCCCAGCTCCTGAAAAACAACCCCACACCATAATCCCCCCTCCACCAAACTTTACACTTGGATCAATGCAGTCAGACAAGTATCGTTCTCCTGGAAACCTCCAAACCCAGACTCTTCCATCAGATTACCAGATGGAGAAGTGTGATTCTTCACTCCAGAGAACGTTCCTCCACTGCTCTAGAGTCCAGTTGTGGCTGCTTTACACCACTGCTTCCAACGCTTTGCTTTGTACTTGGTGATGTATGGATGGATGCAGCTGCTCCACCATAGAAACCCATTCATGAAGCTCTCTGCACTGTTGTTGAGCTGATCTGAAGGCCACATGAAGTTTGGAGGTCTGTAGTGACTGACTGCAGAAAGTTGGTGACATCTTCACACTATACGCTTCAGCATCCTCTGACCCGCTCCATCAGTTTACGTGGCCTACTGCTTCCTGGCTGAGTTGCTGTTGTTTCCAAATACTTCCATTTCCTTACAATACAGCTGACAGTTGACTGTGTAATATTTAGGAGCGAGGAAATTTCATGACTGGATTTGTTTCACAGGTGTCATCCTATCACAGTTCCACGCTGGAATTCACTGAGCTCCTGAGAGAGACCCATTCTTTCACAGATGTTTCTAGAAACAGTCTGCATGTCTAGGTGTTTAATTTTATACACCTGTGGCCTGGGGCGCCGAAAAGGGGGGGGTAAAGGATACGGATTATAGGGGCCCATAATTGAGGGGGGCCCAGAGAGGCCCCTAATGATGATCAAAAATAGCATCAACAAATTTCGCCACTGTGTTGGGGGCCCTGTAAAGATTCTTTTCATGGGGCCCAAAATCCCTAGTGGCGCCCCTGCCTGTGGCCATGAAAGTGATTGGAACACCTGATTCTGATCATTTGGATGAGTGAGCAAATACTTCTGGAAAATATAGGGTATGACTCAGTTACAATGAAAACAGTATAATGTGTGTGTGTGTGTGTAGATAAATTTATATATATTTATTAGGGCTGGGCAAGTTAAGGCGTTATTATCGCGTTAACGCATTCATTTATTAAGGGCGACATTTATTTTATATGCGCGTTAACGCATGTTGCTCACGTACTTTTGTTTTGAAAAGTCTGTTTTTGACTGCTGCCAAACCGGAAGATAATTGGCAGGTAAACATGCGGAAAAGCTAAAACGGACACGGAGAACGGTAAAAATCAGTGTACTTTACAGTTCGGGTAGCAACTCAGCCACCAATATTAACAATTCTGTCTGAAAAAAACAACAACTTTCAAATGCCTTTGTTCAAGACGATCGTGTCATTCCTCCATTTATCATCAGATCTGCTCCGTGTGTTCACTGTTGTGCTATTCTCTTACTGGTTACTTCAGTGCGGCTCCATCTAGTGGCACAGATGTGTAATGACAACAGAAAGTCTATTCCTAGATCATAAAACGACCCCCAAGACTGATGTCGGACGCAGAGCTGGAGAGGCTTTAGTTCATCTATATATGAGCTGAGTTTTCATTCAGATTTTCACAATTTTTCAAATATTATAGTATGTGATTCCTACGGTGGCCCTGAAGGGCAAACGACACCAACAAAAAGGAAAACACAACGACATTAACAAAAACACAACGACAAAAAGGAAAACACAACGACATTAACAAAAACACAATGACAAAAAGGAAAAAACAACGACATTAACAAAAACACAGCGATAAAAAGGAAAACACAACGACATTAACTTCTAACGGAAAGGGTAGGTACCTGCTATGACAAGGATCATTGCTGATTGGAGGAAAGCACGTCAGTCTTTTTTAGCGGGTTTTTTTTCATGGATGTATTAAGAGAACGGTTTCTAAGGCTGCTTTACCCCATAACACCTTGTTTATGGCTCGGGCGGACTTCATTTTGAAGCGTCAAAATGTATTGCCCTAATTGTGGTAGTAGTAATTGTAGTAATAGTAGTAATAGTAGTAATTGTGGTAATTCTGTAGTAGCCATCTCCAAATACACCTGACTGTAGACCACAGATGTAGACGGGGCCCTTCCCCACCTTTTAAACAGACTGACGTACTTTCGTCCAATCGTCCAATCGTCCAATCGTCCAATCAGCAATGATCCTTGTCATACCTTGTCGTACCTACCCTTTCCGTTAGAAGCTAATGTTGTTGTGTTTTCCTTTTTGTCGTTGTGTTTTTGTTAATGTCGTTGTGTTTTTGTTAATGTCGTTGTGTTTTCCTTTTTGTCGTTGTGTTTTTGTTAATGTCGTTGTGTTTTCCTTTTTGTTGGTGTCGTTTGCCCTTCAGGGCCACCGTAGATTCCAACGCGGCCCTGCTACCTGAACTGCTGCACAAAGACATTTTAGGGTCACGTAAACCAGACAATTAAATATTAAAAATAAATTCAGTCTCGTGGCCTGTTTGCTAAAATTGAAATATATAAAAAAACAGGCTTTTTTTTTTTGTTGTTGTTTTTTGTGTTAGATTAAAAAATGACAAACAAATGAAAAAGTCACTTTTTAATTTTTTAAATTTTTGGTTGACAATTGAAATTGGAAAACAAAAACAAATGATACACAGATAATTAAGGATTGATAAAGTTACAGAACCTTTACATGGACATTTTTATTTTAAAGTTCTCCCAGATGGAGGATTCGACAGAAACAAGGTTATCTGTAACAACTGCCAAGTTGAACTCCCGGTTAAAAGTTTCTGCTGTTACCTCAGAAATTGCCTGTTTTAATATTCTGATTGATTGTGGCTCAGGATTTTGTTGGTACTTTTTTATTTTTCATAAAAAAAAACAGGATGACATTAATGTCCCGGCAGTGGCAATAAGCTTTATTTTATTTGACATTTTTTAGATGAGATTTACACTAAATATGTGTTACTGACAAGTGCTGATGTTAAAAGTGTTTGAACAACAAATGTTATGACACTTTAGTTCATATGGCAGCAGAACATTTAAATAAAAGTGACCTTTACACTACAGTTGAATTCATTACTTGATTTTCCGTATACAATGCAATTAATCGTGATTAATCAGGGAAATCATGCGATTAATCGCGATTAAAATTTTTAATCATTGCCCAGCCCTAATATTTATATGTAACCAAAGCTGTGACACTGAGTGGACATGAGGTGTTATGAGGATGTGTCACTTACAACTTCATAATTAAATATTTTATGTTATTTAAGGGGAAGTACTAGAATAAACTGCAGTGCATACGTGCCTGCCTGTAAGTCAATAATAAAAACTGAAGAGTCACTTCAGGGAAACACGATGAACATTCTGGTTAAAATGGAGGAGCTGCAGAAAATGTGTGTGAACTCAAAAGTGGCTGAAAATGTTTAATCTTAGTAACTGAAATATCAGTGGAGGCATGTAGAGATGTTAAAGTTACTATATTTGTATTTCTGTTTCTTTGGTTCCAACTAGACTTAAAGATAAATGTTATAGATGATTTAAACCTCTTTTTTTTTCTCCCCTGACAGGCCAAGAGTTTAGTACAAAGCATGTAATGCTGTTTGATTTTTATTGGTTTGAATGTCTATGTCAAAGATTAAAAAAAAAAGAGTATTATCAGCCTGAAAGATTGATGCAGATCTTATTTTCCTTTTTTAAACTCCAAAGCCACTGTCATAGATATAGAGGATGTGCTCCATTTGAACCATTGGATTTTTGAAGGCACAAGACTCAGATTATCTCTCTTTGAAATGGAAACCTTTTCAAGGATTTGCAAACACCAATAACACAGGAGGTTCATAAAGGAGTCATCAAGGACTAAACTTCAGACAAAAGATCATAAAAATCACAGAAACACATGTTCAAACCCCAACACAGTTGACTGGGGGTGGGGTCTACTCAATCACTCCTCACCACAGACTGGCAGATAGACTGGAGGCCAAGAGGACATACACACAAGATGACCTAGACCTCTAAACACCGATCAAAACGATCCATGATCAAATACACCACATTCATCCATCAATGCTGAAAGTGAAAAATGACGTCTGGAAGTGTATGATTATGCTCCTGGGCTTCTACGCATCAATCAACAGACACACATACATTAAACACAGAGGAGATGCAGAAACCTGAAAAATGAGCACAAGTAGATTAATCTCCGCGTCTGAAGAGCTGTGTGTGTGTGTGTGTGTGTGTGTGTGTGTGTGTGTGCAGAGGGATGAAGGGTGTTATTGGTGAAGAGAACAGAGATGGCGGTCAGAGCAGGATTTAATCAAGGAGAGAGACTCGGAGCAAGTTTGCACGCGCACGTGTGGTGAAATTTATCTGAGTGTTCTTCAGTGGTTGGTGCTGAAGAACATCATAGGTTTGAAGTAAAAAAAAAAACCCATACAGATTCAACTTTAAAAAGTTCTGTGAAACTGACACGTGTGATGTATGTGGCATCACAAGCCTTCCTCTTTGCTTCATTATCCCCTCCTCTTCCTTCGTCCTCCTGGTGGGAGTCAGACCACCACTGGTCTGTATAAATCAGAAATTGGTGATGTGAGTGCACATGTTGGAATATCCATAGCATGTTTGAACAAGCGTAACAGGTGCAGCTGTGGCGAATCGGTGAAGTTTTTCAATCAAGTGTTTAAATGTAAATAAACCAGATATAATTTACATGTGCTGAAAGTTTAAAAATAAGATTTTTTAATGATTTGTCAATATGGAAGACTGAAAAAAACACCAAATATTCAGGAGTCGGTTAAAAGGTTTAGTAAATCTCAGGAACAACAGTAGAAATGGGTTGAGCTCGTTGTCTATGGAGGAAACGACGACAAGACCATCGGACCAGGAGGCGGTGTGAGGAACACGAAAGGAAGAAGGAAATTTCACCAGAACTGGGATCAGTGGAAACAGGAAGAGCATTTGTTGACTTACTCTCAGCAGTTGAAGAGACGGACACTAAACTGGAGCTGCAGAGGTGGTGGGTTTGGTGTTAACAGGAACCAGCTGAAGTAGGCTGCAGGTTGTTTCCGGGCCATGCTGAGTGCCATGAGGAGATGGTTCCCACCGTCTGGGGAGGCTCAAGAGAATAATCAGTGACACCAAGCACAATCACATCCAATAAACTCCTCTTCATTAGAACCCTTGTCCAGAAAACACAAGTCAAATAAACAGTTCAGGGTCAGAGACAGCTGACCCTGTCTCCAAAACAGATCCGAAGATCAGGTTCATGTAGATCAGGTCAGATTAAGAATGTTGGATGTCTCAGACTTACTGGCCACAATCTGAAGGACTGAGCCTGCATGAAAATGCAGCAGAACAGGTGAATTCAATAGGGGCTACCTGACGTCCATGGAATAGGACATGTGAGGAGGCCAGGCCTGCATTAAGACACCATGGGTAACCACTTTTACAAGATACTCTCCACATTTTCCCCCGACATCTTGGCATTTTGCTCTGCGTTTTGATTCGCAATAAATTCAAGGACCGCAACTCATTTATTAAACAAGACAGGCACTTTACATAATGCAACCAGTCACAGTGGCCCATCTCCCTGCCCTGTTTACAGGACCCCTCTTCCACTCACACATATACAGACAGCAGTTAGTGCTAGTTCTTTAATCTTTCCTTAATCTTTTTTTATTTTTTAGCCTTGGAGAGGGCCCCCCACATCATTGGGCCCCGGGGCTTAAGCCCTGGTAAGCCTGTGCATTAGTACGGGCTTGGAGGAGGCAGAACTCACACTGTGGCAGTTTTGCAGACATATGCCTTTATGTGCTATGGCTTTTTTCTTTGATGAACTGATGAAAACATAGCCTGGAATTTTTTAGTGAGGTTGAGCACTTCAACATTTTTACCCGTTTTGTCCTTTCGTTAGTACTAGACCAGTCCCTTCTCAATCAGTTGGAGCTTTGCATGGTTGCTTTCAAAATCAGAAGTTTACAGATCTTCCAAAAGCCCCAAATGCACCGGTAACGACCGGGTTTAGTTCCGGGTGCTGCCACCTAGTAGATACAATTTTTTTACGGTACTTTGGTAGCCCCTATTGTGCTGATTATCTGAGCTGCAGCAGGCAGAAGAAGAGGCTAAACCATTACCGATTTAACTTAAAAAGACACCTGATAACTTGTAGAGACACCTTAACCTCCTGTTGTTGATTGTAACTGACAGAACAGGAAGAGTTTCTTTCACACTGGTTATGACTTGAACTGACCATCACACAAGAATAAAGTCCATGGAGCTCACAACATTAGTGCAAACAATTGTACTTTGGTAGCCTGGCCAGCTGTACCCATTAAATTTGTGAAAATTCTCCTTTGTAAAATGGTCTGGTACCTCTCATTTACAGTTATTTTCATTAGTACAGAACATACCTAACCAATCGCAACTGCGTGGGGTGAGCTTTATGCGAGGACTTGTACAGGACCTGAAAAGAGCCACTATTCAAAACAGCCAAGATCGTTGTAAAGTTTTTGTTCTAAAACCAACAGCAGTCATTTGTTGATGCTAATCTGGTTCTCGCTCTGCCTACATCACATGCTTTGTTTCTGTGATGGGTTTTATGCCAATCCTCTGGCGTACAGAGGACAGTTTCTTCTGGGTCCATTGGTAATGCCCCCTGGAAATCAAAGTCAAATCCAAAGGAACCATACTAATTATTTGAATCGAAGAGGAAAGAATTAGGCTGGCTGGCCAGGCAAGTTAATGGAAGATGCAGTTGCATTGCAAGACCAAACTATCAACCTCAGGTGAGAAGAAGCTGAACCAACCTTATGACCTCCAACCAAACATAAGTCATCCATAGTTAGTATTCAATTTAACTCGAGAAATAAAGGTTTTAAGCTTGGGCATTATTTAGCCTGTCTGAAAAGTTTGGCCCACCTGATATGATCCGAATCTATATGATGCAGAAAACATCTCATATTCTGCATAATTCTTTAGCATAACTTCAATATTTGATCAGATTAAACAATGACCAGAAGAAGCTCCCGGAGGATTCAGTAACAGTTGAATGAGATGCTTTTTATGGAGGTTTGAATCAAGTGTGGTTTATACAGTAATTTCCTTCCTTTAACCCTAACCTTGATCTATGTAAATACTACACATGCGTTTAATTTAGTGTCTAATTCTGACTAAGCCTTTGCTATTTTCTTGGGAATGTTTTTTCCTTTATTAAAATTTGCATTAAAACACAGAAAGCATGCAACATATAGGAAAATGACAATCACAAGGCGAGAAGAAGGACAGGTAGGAATGAAGATGTATAGTTTGTAAGATTTTCATGAGAAGTTGAAGAAAAAACACTAACTGATAATTTAGTGGTTGGGGTGTCAAGCGGCGGAAAACCAGATAGATGCAAGGTCACAGGTTGTATTTACACAACTTAACGTCACATTCACCATCTCACATCTCATTTTTTGTTTAATTATTTTGTTGTTGATGTAATTTAGATATGCATAGATTATTTCTCACTTTAACAGAACTTCTTGTCAGTTGTTCTATCAGAAGAAGACAGAGTAACATAACGCTTATAAAACAGTAATAGTAAGTCAACAGTGTAAAGGAAGCGTAAAAGAAAGAAATTAATTTGTGATAAACCAACATACACACTAATTTTGCAATGAGACCTCACAAACATAAACAGCATTCGTAAAATTCAGTAGCTACTCATAACAAAAGAGAACTGTTGAAGATACCCCCAAGGATAATGCTCTGCAGTGCAGCTTGCTTGTGAGTATGTGTGTGTGTTTGTGTGTGTGTTTGTGCGAGACATACTGAATGAAAGCTTTTCATCCCCTCCACGTACTAATCACAGTCTCATTGTCTCTCAGCCTGCATAATTCTCTTTCTCGTCTTTATAAATCTTTCTTTCCACTCCACCTCTTCCTCTCTGTTTGAGGGCAGAGACACCAGATGTGTTGGCAGGTTAAATAACCTCAGTGACGTATGACTTTACAAACTCCAAGCATCCATCAACACCATCCTAAGCCTGTGTGTGCATGTGTGTGAGCGTGTACATGAGTACATGCACGTGCGTGTAACAAAGAGAGAGCTACTACTCATAAAGTGGAATTACAATTCACACCCAGCCCAAAACCTGAGCTAAACTAATACTCAGCAGAGGTCTCAGCATTTTTTTCTCTTCTATGATGTATGGCTGTGTCTGCTGGAAGTATATGTACATGTGCTGTATACATGCATGTGAATGAAGTCATTGAACAAGTGCAATTATGTTAGCAGAGAGTTTCTCCCTAGATAGATAAGATGCCCTCTCTGACCCCTTCATGTCTACATTTAAATGTGGAGAAAATGTTTTCCAATCTTACACTAATCAAAGAGCATATCCACGAGGCACTGCTTTGTTCTGTTGCATCTTTATTTATGCATAAAGGACTGTACTGGCAAATGAAGCTGATCTGTGAGGTTAACATCATGACAAGGATAAAATGAGATAGAGATAAACAATACATTTTTGAAAATATATATTTTTAAGTTCAAGGAAATTGGACTCAAACTACCTGAACAATCCTTTCTGACTCTGCTTCCACAATCGTCCATCAGCCCGGCACTGACAGACAGGACGTGCCCTCTTAGTGCAGTAATTACAGGAAGCAGAAGAGGAGCTGCTCCAGGCACATCCTGGCACAAGACTCACCTGGATGACTTCCCTCAACTATAAAACACCTTTAATTTGTTTTGGCATCGATTTTTAACGGCATGACAAAGAAAAACTGACAACAAAAAAAAAAGAGGTAAGTTTGACATCAGTCTTTTGCATCTATCAGCCACACATGGCTGTCACAAACATACCACCGGACTGCACTGCCTTTTTCTTTCCTCACCAAATTGGTTGGCTCACCCCCCGGCCGCAGTGAATATCTTTGTGTCGTGTTTAGCAGCTTGTCTTTTGACTCTGTGATTCTCCCGCTAATTGTCCCAGCAGGGCAGCTGATCAAGATGGCTGCCAGAGCATCCCAGGGGAGGAGGGATGGGAGGGCGGGCAGCAAGGAGAAATAAAATACTTCACCCACCCCTCTCCCTGAGAAGTGCCAGATCTTTATTTCACTCTTTTCTCTCTGCTCTTTCTGTCCCAATGCTCACAAAGTGATTGGAAAGCACACGACAATCTTTTTTTGTTGATGCTCAACGGCGCGTGATAATGTGGTCATTATTGTCGCCAAAGAAACAGGTTGAGGCTCGGGCAGGGTTTCACTGGGGGCCTTTAAAGTGCACACATACACAAACACACACACACTTTCAGTGTGGGAAAAGAATGCCTCTGAAAGAGAGGGACAGCTGTTTGGATGGCTTGTGAGGATGAGGAGCAGGTTAAAGGGAGGATGGCCTACTGTAAACTCCACCTGTGCACACGGCCGTGCCTCAGGCTGCGGGGAAAGCAGACGCCAGCGTGGGAGCCTTTCATTTTGTCTGGTTTGCTAAAAGGTGTGCGTGTAATTGGGCCTTTAAAAAAAAAATAGGGCTGTCATGATGACTTTTGAATACCTTTTAAAAAAATCTCTAAACTTAAATTCACTGCTGTTATATCATGTGGAACTCTAACTATTTGTAATTCTACTGGAGGCTAATGGCTCTCTCTAAAGTACTTAGAGAAGTACTCAAAATGATTTTCCTGACTGCAATATTTGTGCAGATTTTTTTTAATACACCTAATACACCACTAAAATAATTTTTTAAATAATCCAGATACCTGATGTGGCTTACACTTTGGCCAGTTATTATTTTCAAAAGTTTTTTGACATTTGGAAGATCTAACTATTTGAAAGTAACCTGATTGATGGAGTAAGGCTGTTTGTGCATAACATCTAGCACACTATCAATCACATGATGTAAATGGTGGGTTTTGTGTGTATGCAGTCAATGAGGGATGTGATTAACTTATTCATCATGGTTGTCCAGCTGACTTCACCCAGGCTGCTCCTGGAAAAAGAGAGGTGTAGAGAGAGGAAAGAAGAAGCTAGCACCAAACGAATGAAGGTCATAGAATACTGTTTTAAACTTGAAATTCACACAAAATGCTCCCTCTGTGCTTATTTGATCAGTGTGCAGGTTATCATATATTTGTTTTTGTGTCAGAAGAGATGGAATTGTGGAAGATATTTGGTGTTTCTCTTCCCTCCCCCAGGGACTGACTAGAAACGCCCCGGGACCAGCCTCTCATTCATCAGCCTCTCCCTCTTCATGGCCTCACAACACCAGCAAAAACATCAAACTAGACTGCCCTGACTCATCCAGACAGGTTGTTACAAACATTCAAAACCCGCCTGTTCACCATGTCTAAAAACATCCTCAAACTGGTTTTCTAATTGACACGGCTATTTTGCGTAACTGATTTTGCATTTGAGTTTGTTTTTTTTTATGCTGATTTTTTTGTCCAGTGGGTTAGGTGTTTTCAACAGAAACTGAAATTTACTGAAATTGCCATGCACAGTGGGTTTTAGAGTCCCATGGGGCCTTTCAAGCAGACCACTCTGCTCTACTTATAATGATGCTTAAACTGTGTATATATCATTGTAGATGAGCATTTTGAACCTGACTTAATCTGTTACATTTTTAATGAGCCAATGATGAGTGAGATGGGTTTAAAAGCTGACAAACTGTTAAGAAAATATTGTTATTAAGTTGTTTTCTAAGGAGTCCTTTGAAAGTGCCCTGTCTGATTTTTTTTTTTTTTTTTTTTTTTTTTTTTTTTACTTTATCTCCGTGGCTACTTGTTGCTATTTGAAGCTAAGTTAGCTAGCGAGACCTGACGTTTGAAATTTATGACGACCTCGAGCGCAGATGTTTGGAGACAGTAAGCTGCTCTCTGATTGGTCATCAGCCCCTCAGCGGCACTTCAAAGCCAAAAGGAAGCTACAACTACAAGAGGAATCGGAGACGAAACACAGACTGATGACTTCCAGCCAACAGGAGGAGACACACACACACAGAAAGTATCAGGCCCACCACACAGTCCATGGCTGCACTGCTAGGGGTAAGTTTTTTTTTTTGTTTTTTTGTTTTGTTTTTTGTATTATTTTTTTTTTATCAATTGTTTCTATCATTGTTTTTTCCCAGCAATTTGTTCAGTTTTGTTATCATTTTCTGAAATGGGGCCAACGCCCTATGCTACTTAATCTTACCTGTTCATGTGTCACTCTAAACAGTTTGACAATAGTCATGTTTACTGCTTTTATTTTTGCTGCCTTCACGGAATAGAAATTGGATAATAATGTAGAGTTCTTTTTTTTTTTTTTTTTTTTTTTTTGCCTTTATGAATTTGGCAGTAGTCGTTTTCAGTTGTCTTTTTTTTTTTCTTTTTTTTTTTTTTCGGATTGTGTAACGTGAGGTCATCCTCTTAACTTGTTGAAGGTTTGATGAAAAAAAGAGTCAGATGTAGGCTAAGTACGTAATTTAATAGTAAAATCATATGGGGTGTTATCATTTTTGTGCGTATTTACGCACCGTGTTTAGTCGGTCCTGAAAGTGTCTAATGTTATTCCCCACAGGAGGAACCACGGCGAGGCAGCACCCCGCTGGCCATGCTGGCCGCCACCTGCAGCCGAATCGGCGAGCCTACCCCTTCCTGCTCCCCCGCTCTCTCCGATGGAGCCCCGGGACTCGTGAAGAGCTTTCACCCGTGGAAGAGAGGTGTCCAGGGCGGCAGCAGCCTGGGCACCTGCGTCACGTCGTTCGGAGTTTCCTCCGGGACCTCTAGGAGTTCTACTGGGACGGGACTGACTGAGACCTCCAGCGCTTTCTCGGTGGCAGCCGCCAACTCTTCTTTAGGAAACGACTTTTCGATGTACCAAACCTCTGTGCCGTTATCAGAAAACAGTGTCTCCGACGCTCAGCGGTCAGTGTTTCTGTCCAAATTCCCCACCTCCGTGGAAGGCATAGCGGGGATATATCCGAGGATGCATCCATATGACTCCTGGTTCAAGTCCGTGGGGGAAGTCGGTAACGGGTCGCCTGCTTGGTGGGATATGGGCACCGGCTGGGTGGACTCACAGAGCGCGGCGGGAATGTCGTCCCCTCTGAGCGGCTACAGCAGTGACTACAACTCCGCCTTCAGCTCCGGTACTCCTCAGCACCTGCTCCCCGCCCCACAACATCTCTTTGACGGCTTCAGGCCACCTGTCCCGGCTCCTTATGCGGAGTCTCCGACCGCAGCGACACCTGCTCTGACAGGGAGCCCAGCAGTTTCTCTGCCCGCGTCCTCTCGACCCTCTTCACGGCGCTACTCCGGTCGAGCCACCTGCGACTGTCCGAACTGCCAAGAGGCGGAGAGCGTCGGCCAGGGGGGGTCGAGCCCGCGGCGGAGGGCGCTGCACAGCTGCCACATCCCGGGCTGCGGTAAAGTTTACGGCAAAACGTCTCACCTGAAGGCGCACCTGCGCTGGCACACCGGGGAGCGGCCGTTCGTCTGCAACTGGCTCTTCTGCGGGAAGCGCTTCACGCGCTCCGACGAGCTCCAGCGGCACTTGCGCACGCACACCGGGGAGAAGCGCTTCGAGTGCCCGACCTGCCACAAACGGTTCATGCGCTCCGACCACCTGAGCAAGCACGCGAGGACGCACAGCGCGGAGGGCTCGGAGGATGGCGGAGAGGATGGGGGCCTCCAGAGCTCCGAGGGCCAGAAAGTGGTGGATTAAGTTAAAAAAACAATCAGAGGCCAACAAACACTTGGGATCTTTATCCCATTTTATCCCAATATGTTCCTTGGACACTGAAAAACTTAAACGGCACTTTATGGTTAACTTCAGCTGTGTATCCTGTGAATACAGTCTCCTTACCTCATCAAATATGTGTGTGTGTGGTATATATACAGTCATGGAAAAAATTATTAGACCACCATTTTTTCTTCACTTTCTTGTTCATTTTAATACCTGGTACCACTAAACGTCATCATGTGACTAAAACAGACAGAAAAGAAAACACTGAATGCATAAAAGCAGTGTTTTTGGCAGTACAACGCCGCTATTGATGTAAAAACTTAAGTGATTTAGGTTTTAATCAAGAAAACCATGGAAAATGGTAAGATATCAGCTCTTGAAATAAAACTCTTATGAGCGAACTCTTATATGTTTGTCCAAACAAATGTACCTTTAGTTGTACCAGGCATTAAAATGAACATGAAACTGAAGAAAACAAGGGTGGTCTAATAATTTTTTCCATGACTGTATATATATATATATATGCGCCTAATTTATCATTTTTAAGCCTTTTTTATGATCTTTTTCTCATAAGATTTTTTTCTTTTTAATTCTCAGTTGTTTTTAATTTATCAATAGCCCCTATTTATAGCAGAAGTCATGACTACAATTTGTATCAATAAAACAGGGTTATGTTGAATAATCCTCCCCCAACTTCTCTCCATTCATCTGAGGTTTTTGTCTTTTTTTCCTGACAACTGAAAATATCAAATTAATCAGCCATAGTTGGCTTTTTAAGTTTTATATTTACTGAATTTTTCCTACTCCAGGAAAAATCTTAGAATTCGATAACTGTACTTAAAAATATCTTTAAGGCTTCCACGTGTTTTTCTTTAATGGGGTTTTAGCACTCAGTCGAATAGCCAAGTATCTCTGGTTATTTGATGTACATACCTCCAGCTTGGTTGAGGTAATTACTTCATGATTAGCTGGGAAACTATGATTTATAGGGTGATGTTATTAAAAACTGTGTTTTGTATTGGAAAAAGCCAATGTGGCTGCTAATTTCAGGGAATACTTAGTGATCAATAACACTGCTCCTTTGGAGAGCATCTCCACCTAGTGTTCAGTCTCCCATCATAGATTTGAATCTTAAACTTGAGTGCAAACGTCGATCAGGCTTTAATCTTTCGTGCTTTTGGTTGCTACAGAAAATTATAAAAACATGCAAAAACATCGCATTTGAGCGAGAACTGTCTTAGTAATAAATATTTTCATAAGACAAATGTTTTTATTGACATCATGGCACAAAGAGCAGGTATTTAAAAAAATCTTGAATGTCTTTATTGAGATGAAAACATTGGTACACAATAGTCACATTAAAATACAGGAAAACTACATTAAAAGTGCTGTTTTTATTCAGTACCTAGTTAGAAGAGATGATTATTAAGCTACCTTATTGCTGAATAATAATTCTCATGGTTAGACCGCCCACGGTCTAGTATCTGTAACTAAACTTACTGTTCTCAAAAATAGCACTTTCATATGAATGAATGAAAAAAAGTGTACAACATAATCAAAATAAATAATCATTAGTGTTTTTAACTTACAGTAAAATAGAGCAGCTAATGCTGTAAACAATATTGTGTTAAATAAAACAAAAATCAAAAAGAGGAGCAGGATCGATCAAGCCAAAGTCTCATTTCATGCCAGTTCATGAAGTCATTCTAGTGCATGAAGGTTAGATCAGAGTTAAATTCTACCTCTCTTTTCATTACCCTCAAAGCTAATTCGTACCATAACAGTACCTTGAAGATGTCGAGGTCACAAAGTCAGGTGTTTGATGATACATTTGATTGCTACTATGTACATGTTTTAAATATGAATCTCAGTCGTTGTTGTTCCAGTGTTCAGATGATTTTGTGAATAATGCACATAAGTACCTTTTAATGCCCAACACACGCTCACTCACAGTCAGAGCCACTGTCTACGCTCTCCTGCCCCAGAGACCCCATTGTTTTCAGTAGTATAATGCAATTATTCTAGTGCAAGTCTTACCAGATTGCTAAGAAAAGGCAATCATATGGAACTACCTTCTCACTGAAATAGCAATAATTTGCAGTGGAATTGGTTGCGTATCAAAAACACAATGTAACGAAAAATAATTACATCACTAGAACACAAAATAGACTACATATGACTGACAAGGTAAATAATAAAGGCTTAAAAAGTCATTGGTGTGCTCGAGGCATCATAGTTGAGGTCAATAAAGTGTATTACTTGAGAAAAGATGCCATGCATTATGTTGACCACATGGGGGCAGACTAAGACAGGGAGACAGCACAGTTAAACAGCTGACGTCTGACAAACACGAACTTCTAAACTTCAAACATGTAGTGTTTTTCATTATGAAATCATAAATAGAAAGCATACATGCATTTACCTGTACCACACACACACGTTCATACACACATACACGCATCCACACAAACAAAAGTTGGAGCAATAATTTCTTCATGGTTTTAAAGCAAGGAATGATCACATTTTACCCTGTAGAAAAAGTAGCCTGCCTACCTCTACGGAGGAAGAAGAGTTGGGGTACTTGTGCTCTTTGCTTCATCTTAATCTTCACAATACTGGCCACATTTGTTAGACAGTATATAAAAGTCTTGTGAGTTGATTTCATAAATATAAATCCACAGACGTTCTATGGTTTAGTTCATCATTAGAGTCTCCGTGTGCAGTGTGCTGATGTTTTCATGAAGGTTAAGACGCAGAAAAGAAGTTATGAGTCCAGCTCTCCTGTGTGCCTCTGCTGCCATCTTTTAGGTCTTGACATTCACACTTCTATTCAGCACTGCCAGGGGTCACCAAGGGCCATCTTGGGAACCTGGATGGGCATTTCCACGAGGCGGTCAGGTGGATGGTCCCTCCTGTAGGTCACTGTTTTCTCATTGGTTGTTGGTATGTATGACAGATTCTGGATGGAAACAACAACAAAAAAATACTGTTGAAAATAGCCACACACACAAGTGTGTGTGTGTGTGTGTGGGGAAGTGGTGTCAGGTTTTTTTCCTAGTCTTAAATAAAGCTGCCCCAGGACTCCAAAAACTTCCAGACAGAGGTTTTCAAAGGGGGAGGAGGACTTCCCCAAGGGGGCTCCAAACAGTTTCAGAAGAGGTCAATGAAAAGGAAAGAAGAAAAATTGCTTCAGTTTTCATGTGTTATTAAAAGGAGACCACATACAGTATATCATTTGATTAGTCTTAAAAGCCAGATAAAAAGAAGAAAACCAGATGAGGGAAAGTTAGTCTTCTAATACCATTGTTATTCTCCACCATTTGGACCTGCTGACCTGGAATGTGGGACAAAAAAGATATCTAATAGAAGGAAATGGGATGCCAGTCACTGTCCCTCCAATCAAAGTCTAAAAAGTCAACCTGAAGAACAACTTTATGCAAAGCGTACGCTCTTTTTTTCACAGCCTATAAGGGCTTTGCTGTATGACTTTTAAACTGGCTGGCATGTAAAATCAGTGGAAAGCCCCGTTAATAGTGTTTAGCGTAGAAAAAAAATGGAGAGTATCCATTTGTAACATCACCCATTAACAGAATTTAAGTACAGCTTTATCCTACAATGTCAGTATTGTGTGTGCTGATATTACAAATGAAATCTTGGCATCTATTTGTAATCCATGTATGATGTCAATCCTAAACAGATGAGTCAGTTTTTATAGTCTATTATAAGCAGTTCCATTAGTATGATGCCATGAACAATAAAAAAGAGGATTCAAGTGCAGATAGGTCATACAGTGCACATATCCCTAAAACACCCCCCACCCACATCAACTCATTTTTAAACACTTCTCCTTCTCAAAGGTTCAGTATGTCACAGAAAGGTCAGACATTTGGAAACTGTAGATAGTGAGCTGGGAGTTGAGAGGAAATGTACAAAACAGCTGTCCCACTAAGAGCGGACTCATATTTCTCGCTCCAGAAACCAGAACTCATTAACATAAATATCCTTAAGAATGAAGGGCTTCTTAATGCTTCCGAGGGCTTCGGGGACACCAGAGGTCCTCTCAATAAAAATCCTTCTGTGCGGATGACATGACATTTGAGAGCTAACCTTTCCAGTGCAATGGTATCCTCCATCCTCAGCGGCACCCCCTGGTGACCTGCTTCTTTTCTGTAGCAGCAGTCGGGACACGGCCACCACCACCAGCCCACACAGAACCGTCAGGGCACACACGCTCAGGAACGTTCCAGCCAGCCGTCCGCTGCTGACATGATCTGTGGACACACAAGCATATTTACTGTGGACGCTGTTTTTCAGTGTATTTTGGGAAAACACTAGAAAAGTCAATAATGCAGTTAAAAGGAACATGCTATGCATAAACCATATGGATGGATCAGTTTGCTGTTGTTGTAGGTCCAGAGATTCTTCATGAATGAACATAAAAGCATGTGTTGGTTCTCATGAGAAAAACTGTGTTTGTAAAACCCCTCATTGCTGTAATCTATTCCACAGCCCCCCCACTTTGTCCAATCAAAACAACGAGCACATGGCTAACCCCAACCCTTCTCCTCTTTCTGAAAATCTCATATCACTAATTTAAAGAGGTCTTGTTATATCTTTCCCCCATTCCCTTTGTTGTTTCATACCTTTTGTGCAAGTAAAATTTATGGAAAGTTACACAGTCCAAAGTCCACACACACAACACCAAAGGGAATTCTGATCCTGGGCTGCCCGAAACGCCTCATTGGTAGTCGAGGCTTTTCCTAAATTACTTAATGGCATAACCATGACAAGCATTTGCATAATGCTCATCTAAAGGCTGGTTTGGCACTCACTCAACTCACTCAAACAAAGAGCAGCTGCATTGTCCTACACCATTTTTGATCAGTTAGAGAGACAGGAGCTAAAACCCAAGCCCTTTAGATAGGAGACAATAGGTTTGATAGTGCATAGTACTAAGCATGATATGGTGTCTTTAAAGAAGTAGCACATTAAAGTGAGTTTGCTGTTAATACTAATTTAATAATAAGCATTGTTTCACTGAGGAGCTGATTAATGGTTCCTAATCTAGAGGTATGTCTTTTTCCAAGATAAGCACATTGTAATTAATTCATATTTATCCATACACCAATTATCAATCCCCGCTTAATCCTCTGCAGGGTCACGGGGATCCGCTGGAGTCTATCCCAGCTCTCTTCAGGTGAGAGACAGGTACACCCTGGACAGGTCGCCGGTCAATCGTAGTGCTGTATCTACGAGATGCTAGATATTAAAAGAAAAATAACACACACACACACCTAAGTTGAAACCCACCAGCACACTTGCCCTGGGTTACACACACACGCACGCACATCCAAGTGTTACAGGTCATCCCCGCCTTCCAAGCTTTTGGAACAGTGCGGCTCATTGTGCGTGCTCCACCAACAGCCCCCGCCCCCGCCACCCAACGGGACACTCTCTTCCTGCTCACGCCCACTCCTCCCAGGGTGCAGCAGGAGCCAGATCTCCATGGTAACCTTGCTACAAAATGTCAGAGCAGTCTTTGGGCTCTTTGTGTGGAGCGATCAGCTCGTCATCCACACATGCTCCCCAGCAGATACACAACCAGCTGTGTTCAGCGCAGCACCACTGGCACTGCTGCAACTGACAGAGCTCCGTGTGTTTGTGTGTTTTTTCGTGGCTGAGAAAAAACAAGAACCCAAGCTGGGAACTGGGGGTGGGGGAGTGGGGAGGGATGTGAAATACAGCTGTAACGCTGACAGCAGGCCGGCTGACTCAAATCCACCAGAGTACAGTAGGGTAACTATGGTAGCAACGGAAGTTACTTCACATTAAAGTGTGTGTGGCGTGTATTTACATTACGGTCTCGCAAAGCTGGGTCGAACCAGACTATGAGCTGCTTTTAAAGTGATAGAGAGAGCTGTCATCAATTTACCTCTCAGACTTGTTAAAGAGCCAGACCGTGATCGAAGAAACAAAAAGAACCTTTGAGCGCATGAATCAGTGAGAGCTGGGGCTCGCTCAATAGCAGGGTCATAACATTTAATTAAAGCTGCAAAAATAATTATTTCCATAACACTGGGATAACAAAAAAGGCTTTCACAAGTCAGTTGAAGTTATTGCTTAACTACAAACTCGCTCTGTGTTCTTTTAACCCAGCCCTTTTTGCATCCTTTAGCTTTTTTTTGCTTTTCTGCTAAAATAGCACTTTAACTGTCAGGCATCAAATGGCAGTAAGACAGTGATGGCGAGCAGTCGCTGAGCATTTCACAGCACATCAACACATCTTTTTTAGAAGTTGCTGAAGATGAAAACAAGCTAAAAGACCAGTAAATGTGAGGGCTGATGCTCTGCGGCTGGAGAAGTGAAAAACTTTGGAGATCAATGTTGCATTTACAGCTTGACAGATTTGCTCAAAATGATCACTACTGGATCTAAGACCCCATTTCATGCACGGTGTTAACTCTTTCAGATGGGTGACGTGACCACAGGTGTGTCGGTGCCAACCTGCCTCTGGATCTCTGCTACAGCTGTGCTCTCTAAGCAGATGAACATGTATCAATTCTGTTTGAAAAAGAGCAAAAGCCAAAGTCCTCCATGGGTCTAACTTTGCAAATCCAGAGCCTCCTTCACCTACATGACTCATTAAAGAAACAAATCCATTATTTAACCTTTATCTCCAAGTCAAACCAAGAGCCAACACATAATTAAAGACATCTTACAGTAACTCACTTGGAAGAGCTTTTTATGCTTATTTTAAGTCCTGTATTATTTCTTATCAATTGCAAAAGTCTTTCAATATGACCCAGAAAAAAAAGTTTTGAGCTCCATGTGCCTTCAGCAAATTCAGTGTATGATCTGAGGAGCTGCATCTCGCTGTATCACGAATGCATCCCTGGTGCATTCACACGTTGAGCATGTGATCAGCAGCACAGACGCATGATACGTGTTGCGAACACAGCCTGAAGGTCCGTCCCAAATAATTAAAGTGAAGTCACACCTTTTTGACCCAAGGAATAAGCACAAATGACGTCAAAACTCACCATAACTCCTGACTAATATCATCCTTTACTGATATATCTATCAAGAAGATGCTAACGCATAGATTTGACTCTCTTTCACACAACCACTGTGACGCCGCAAGAGTCCAAACATTTTGTCAGTCAGTAACGTAGGTGGAACTAATGCTGTCAACAAACTGTTGAGAAACAAACAAAACTGTCAGGCAGAGAATGGGGTGTTAGGAGTTCACATTTCTGCCTAACATAAGGGCAGTTTCTTCAAAATGTACCTGATACATCATCAATGCGGTTGATCAGTTGTGCACAGGTGTTGTTGCAGCGCCCTGCCTCTGTCTGTGAGGGGCCGTGAGAAAGATGGCAGTTCACAGTCAGACTGAGAGAGGAAAAGAAAGAGACAAAGAGCAAGATGCTTACGGAACAAATTACACGAGAAAACCTTTAGTCGTACTATCTAGGTCGGCGAGAGCCTTCATTGTGGTAGCAAACAGAAAGTGAATAAATACCATGGGGATCGGTGGGCACTTTGGCAAGTAGGACATCTCTCACAGAAGTCTCCAGACTGTCGGGGGTCATTACACACACACCTGCCGCACACACACCTGCCCCGTCCACTGCAAAGCAAGCCATTTGATGAGGAGCACGTTTGTGTGGAAACGGCACAGCCGCAGCTCTCACCAGTCCACCCGCCTTCACACACACACTCTCCTCTCACACACACTCCTCGGCCTATGAGGGACACACAGACACAAGAGGAAAAGGCGTTAGAGATCTCTTTGAACTAAATCCACATTATACTTAAAATGCGTTTCCTCACCTCCGCAGAGTAATTCCCCTTCGTAAGGGCAGGAGAATTCGTCTATCTCGCAGTATTTCCCATACACGATCCCGAGCTTGCTCTGCTCACACACACACCTCCCACATTCACACACTCCCCGGCCGCTGCAGTCCACCCGTCCGCTCTGCAGTTCCGGTTGGCATCTGTGATTGAGTCCTTCAGTGACCCACGATGTGGCCTCTGCTCCTGACTGACGCCACGTTGGGTCCCTCTGCAGGGTGACTGGTCGTCGTCATGGCAGCGTCCCATTTGCTCACAACCGCATTGACATTTAGAGTGGATCCTAACGAGAGTGGACTCATTGTAGCCCACGGGCTGGACCACCACTGTTATGTCTTCATCTTTACCATCATCTGCACAGGAGCGTTGACCGACGGTGATATTGAAGTAGACCTGCATGGCAACAAAACAGTGTTTATGAGTTGTGCTTGTCAGTCCAAATCCTTTCAGCTTTGGTGAATCAATGTTTTGTTTTGGGTTTGTTTTTTTTTTCTCCAGTGCCACCAGCAGGACAAAATCATGCATTTGTATGATACTTCCTCATCAAACCAGCTGAACTTTGCATTTGGTGCCAAGTTCGTAAATGTTATTATTAAACAGTGCATATGCTACACATCACAGTCATGTGATTAGAGCATGTTCAAGTGCAGCCAGTGACGTCCATGTGGTTTACACGAGTCTGCTGTTGTTTCAGAGAGCCAGTACAGTTTCTTTATACAGAAATTTTTTTTTATTTTTCCCATTTAAACTCTGGCTTAAAGCTTGCAAGAATTTTATATAAATGAGAAACTCCTCTTTGCTCAGTTACTGCGAGAAAATCTCTAATAAGACCGATGTATTGGATAGAGAGCTTGATCTGAATAATTATCCGACTGATGTGGCAAACTGTGCATACCAAAGCTTTGACTGTGCAGTCCAACCTCTCTTGTGATTTTATCACTATTCTGGTAAGCTTTCATAGTTTCCTTTATTTGCTTTTATCCACTCATGGATTAGATTGCCGAGAACTGGAGAACTGCACAATGGAGTAACTATGAAGTAGTTATTTGATGTCTTAGAGTTCAACAAAGAGGATCAAAAGGTTGCGGAGGAGAGGAATCTCAAACAGAGAAAAGGGAGGAGAAAAAAAAAGGCTCTCCTGATGTTTTAGGTGGAAATATTTTAACAGGAGGCTTTTTGAATATTCATTATTACTGCATTAGAAAAGCTCAAAAGACATTTCTGCAATGGGGAAAATTATTTAAGGCCTTACTGAAACAGGTCCTCAGCAGGACACAGTCAATGGGCTATTCATAAATATAAAGGTCCTATTTGTTTGCGTAAAGGCTCTCATACCAGGCAACATAGGGATTTTATGACGAAAAAGGTTATGGCATCACATGGAACTGTTTTCCTGTTAAATACAGGCTATAATCTGCTCAACACGGATTATTTACTCAATCTTTTCTGTCACGTAAAGCTATCAGTAATGTGTTTCCCTGGGTGTGTTTGTGCACATCCAAGCAATCTGAGACAAACAATATACATTCTGCTACATCTCCGAAGGCCACATTCAATGACGTCTGTATGAAATATGAGTCAGGTTTTTGAACTGTGTGCTGTCTGATACTGTTGTGTTGTGACAGCGTGATTTTGTGGTTACCGTCTGGCCCGGCTGCACCCCCGAGCAGCTCTGGTCTTTAGCGGTGGACCCGTCGGGACAGATAGGAGACACAGACACCCAGTACCTGCTGACTGCCTTGTCATTCAATGACACCGACACCGCCACCTCTGACAACAACCTCTGAGCAGAACGAGCACAAAAGACAGAACAAACAACATCACATTCAGCGCCTGGTAGAAAGACATGACATATGGCTGCTTTTAATTTTTCTTTCTTTCTTTCTTTCCCTCTTTCTCATTCACAAAGGAGATTTATTAGGAATGAGGAGGTGGGGCCAAAAATAGCACCCTTTGTGTTCATCCATGATTAGGACACATGGTTTCCGTGGGGATCTGATAGCTATTATAATAGCAGCTTCTGTTCAGGCCCGGCTGCTTGTGTGTGTGTCTGTGTGTGTGTGTGTGTGTGTGTGTCTATGCACGTATGAGTTGATGCACAACCAGATCTGTGGATTCGGCAGTTTCTAGAGACAAACAATGGAGCGCTATGCTGGAGGCAAGATTATAGCCCTCACTGCTGCCAACCGATCTAACCCCCAGTCTCACAAAAACACACAGGCACACACACACACACACACGGCCTAACCTTCCTTAACCTCCTGTTCTCATCTGTACTTTTTTTTTTTTTGCTTCATTAGGCAACCATCCACAACAGTACGGACTTTCAGAAATCCTGAAGCCTTTTCCACAAAAAGAAACATATAAGTCATTGTACATGCTTAAACAAGTCAAAAAATAAAATAAGAACTGAGTTTATGAGGTGACCAGTGCTTTACTACTTCTTAGAGGGGCACGTGTATGCTTGTGAATCCACCTCTTGCTGTGCTGGTCTACTTCACTTGTCCATGTCTTTGTCAGAAGAATGAATAGGTACTGAGGTATGACAAGTGGACATTAATGAGGAAGCATAGCTGAGCGTACCTTGTATGCATCCACCACCAGCTCTATGAGGCTTGGTGTCTGGAAGAAGCCTAACTTTCCCAGGTGGGAGCCAGGCAGCAGGTGCACCAACTCCTTCAGGAGGAAACACAGAATGATTCACATCAGCAGATTGCATCTCATAGAAGCTCACTGTCCTGTGAAAATACCTGTGAGCATACCTGTTCACGAGGTAACACAGTATGGGGCAAAGCTGTCTCTCTGTTAGCTGTTTAATCTTTCTGTAAGTGCATATGTCATACAGATTACCTCATACCACTGGTACTCCTGCTTCCCCACAGCAAAGATGGAGTGAATATGGTTTTCAAGCAGCTTTTCAGACAACTGGGCCAAACTGGGATGGTCCTGAAAGGGAGTCAATCAAAGTATGGAAGAGCAAATTTAGCTATCTGCACCAGAAGCACTGCTTCGTCAGAGTCAGATTCACAAAAACTTATTTCACTTTCTCACCATCCTTGTGCTCCCTGTGTAGACATTGTTCTCCAGGTGACACAGGCCATCATGTGGCACGACAATCCCTGCCAGCCTGCTGTCCAGGGCCAGGTGAGATGGCTGGTCAGTCATCAGGAGCAGCAGGCGCTTCGCTTCTGGCCGCCAACCAACAGCATCCTTAAAGTGACGCAAACCACATTGAGTTGTCATATCTGGATGAGCCATAAAGCCTAACAACAGATTTTTACTGCACGATCCTGTTTCCAATAAAGATGAGTTGCTGAATAAGATTTAACTCAGAGCAGATGGCAGTAACTTGCAAACTGTGTAAACCGTATATTTAATTAAAAACACACACAGGACATAAACAGCCTATTAAATGTTTTAATCCAATTGTTCTTCTGAATTATACACGCTCAGTTTAAATTTGATATCTGGAACACATTTTAAAGAAAAAGGGATGGGCTCATCAAAAAAATAGAAAATGTTGTGGACTGCTAAAAATTATTTGGAAAGTAGAAAGTAGATTTAAAAGAAAGAAAATCTGGAGCGTGTTTTAGAAGAAAAGATGGGGAGGTGTTTACAAAGAATGTATGAGTTAATAGTTTGATAATGGGGACTGTCAGCTTTATGACAATCTGAAAAATCTCTATTTGCAGGAGTTAGGTCAAAAAAAACCCATGCTGACACAACTGTGCAGTGGAAATCACTGTATGAGTCATGACTACATTTCTGTTGTTGCACTCAAAACGTCTATAAAATGAACTAAAAAAATTTTAAATGCATTTCAATAAAAGATCTAAAAACAATGCTGCCTTCTGCTGTCCAAACTCTTTTTCGGTGTACTCAGGTAAATACAGTATTCACCGTGACAAATCAATAAGTGAAATTCTTTTTGGAAATTCTCATGTAGTCACAGATGCCGCATCCGGAAACATCCAGCTTGCTGTCAATCTGTGATTCAAAAAGACTGGATGAAAGCGCATTTGTGCACAACATGGGTAACTTTCACCACTGTATTATTAACATGAATTTATCTAAATACATGCTGTACTAGCATATACCATTTTGCTCTCAAAGCAGCAGAACGTGATCATAATGTAAGTTCAGTCAGTCAGTGAACTCTTTCAATAGTTTCTTAATGATAAAACATTTGAGTTTTGGTGTCTAGGCTCCGATCTAATCAATCTTCACTTATTAGCATTGCTCAAGATGCCTACCAGAACTAGCTCTCCCTCTGTCAGGAGCCTTCAATGTTTTCTAGTTGTTATTAACTTTTCTTTCACAAGACAATGATGAACTGCAAACAGTTTGGCTGTTGAACCGCTACCAGACTGATAAGCAGCAACACCTGCTCCCTGATGTCTTTCCTTCTTGGCATTGTGTTAATCCACATTGTGTTTACTTAGTGCAAGAGACAAGGAAACGTCTGCTCATATAGACGTGCTCGTATCTGCTGGTGTTGATCAAGTGTATTTGATTAACAGCATCTGGCTGCTACTGACTTTCATAAAGGAGCATAAAGGTGTTTTTTCATGTTAACATATCAGTTTCTATGTTATTTGGATTATTATCTTTATTACTTTTACAAGGCATTGTCGAGTTCTCACAGTTTCCTGTTCCGATGATCCGCAAAAACCACCAGCAGTTAACTTTGATCTCTCGCCCTGGTGAGTCTCTTGGGACGACGGTATCACTTTACACCACCATGTTGCACATGAATAACAGACATCATGGCGAGGGAAAGTTAAGAAATTCAAGAAAATAGTGACAGACGAGAAGATAAGAGTGTCACCAAGCAAGAGACCAAAACAGAGTAAATCTTGGATAGTATCATAAAAATGGCTTAAATCTTCATGCCGATAATGGCGCCCTCTGAGATGAATATTGATAAATATAAGTTTCTTTGTGCTGGTTTAATTCAAATGGAAGCAACAGGATATAGTCAGTTTTACAAGAAATACTTCTGCATTTGGCTTAGTTATTGGTAAATAAATAATAGCATTAAAATATTCCATGTGGTCCCGTGCATCAAAGTTTAAGTTAAAGGCCTTGTAAAGAACTATATCTTTTTTCATGTCTCGATATGTAAAACCTCAGTTTTTTTTTTTGCGTGCATGTATGTTCTTTTTAATTTATTTTCATATTTTAAAGATTTACAAGTGTGGTAGAAGAAAAATGCATTCTCAAGCATTTCAGTCATCTGAGTTAGATTAGTTTTCATGATGATCAGGTCGTTCTGTCATGCCAAATTAAAGGAAAAGCAGCAGAGATTCCACCATCAGTCAGAGAGTCTCCTACTTTATGTCTGCACCTCATCAGAGACACTGTGGGAAAATGTGATCATTTGTGCATATGTGTATATTTAAGGAAACCTAGTGAGCCTATAAGTGGTTATGACATGGTGAAGAATCTATTTCTGGATGTGACCACCACGATGGTGATTCCCTGAAAACTGCTTACTCCAGACCCCCTACATGTTGTGATTCATGGCCCTCCTGCAGCCATAGAGTAAGTGACTATGTGTGCCATATTCCAGCAGTGGTGTCATTACTTCATGGGATTCCAGCGGTATTGTGCATTGCTGAGTCAGAGTGCTCGCATTGTCCCCGAAACAAATGCCCCTTTGAATGCCATGCATCACTGAAAGTCACATTCACCTGGCAGACAGCAGCTTGCAACATGGCATCGAGTCCTCCTTCAGGCGTGTCCACGTTACCGGACATCTCTTGCCGCTTGATCACACGGGTGAACTCGCTCACATTCCCAGTCATACTCAGGACATGGTGGAAACCGTGGGCCGGACGACAGCTGACCTCATAATCACTGGTGAGAAACACAAAACAGACTGAAGTTTTTTATTGCAACATTCAGGAATGCAGAGCTGCTGTTTCAGTTTACCCACACAGCTCACCATCATGATAATGTTTCCCCAACAACTGAATCTCGCACAAAACTGGCAAAGGCTAATCAGAGCAGCATGTTTGGTGTTTGGATGTTTTTTTTTTTTTGTCTTTTTTTTTCATAATTATTTTCATTTTAATAATCACTCAAATTAGAATTCCACCTGGATATAAAACTGATCATGCAGTGGGATGCAACAGCTCTGTCCTGCTAACAAACCTAAAGCAAACAAAATGAGTAACAGTGCTATTTTCATTATTTTTTGTTAGAATAAACAATCCATAAATGACCTGCGTCTTACCTACAAGGGTTGTTGATCTTAGAGGGGTGAACACTGATGTAAGGGGACACAGGTTTGTCCACAAAGGAGCCAAAACCCAGCCAAAGGTCTGAGGTGTGCTCCATCATACGGAAGGACAGAGCCACGCCGACTGTCTTCAGCTACACCGCAGATGGAAGTACAGAAAGGAGAAACACAGAAGAAGATGGACAGAGAGATATAAGAAAAAGAAGGACTACATTAATCAGTTTCAGAGTTCCTCATTCGTTTCAGAGACCTTCTCTCAAGCATATTACCCTTTTATTCTTTATGAACTAAGGCAATTATAGATATCTGCATATGGATAATGTGCTGCAGATGGAGCACCAAAGCTATGAGTTATGAGTTTTAAAAAAGCAGTGACAATGCAGAATAAAATAACAGGTAGTAACAGAGTAGTAACGGAGGAGCCATGAAATATGTGAAATGACAATGCAGAAAGGTGTGACAGTGACCGTGAGGATGGCTGCAAACTCCTTGAGACGGCCGAGTGGGCCGCTGGGCTGCCTGTAAGGCTGTCGGCCAGCGGCAGTCAGGCGGCACGCAAGTGCAGAAAAAAAGTACCACCAGGCTTCGAACCACGATGGTCAGAGACTTTTTTTGACTCAAGGTGGGACATTAGAAATGAACCTTGTTCCTTCAGCTTAGCAACAAGGAAGAGCCACCCTCGGCCATAACTTGTTCAGGCTGACCAGAGGAAGCACTATGAACGCCATGCAGCGACGGAGGCCAGCGCTGCTATCTGTTCCACTGTAACAACCAGGTAGAAACCTTTTGTAAAATGTTATTTAAACATTTATTCAGCTCTGACTCAATAAAGCAGTGACTAGACATTTAGGTCTTGTCGCTGACTGTAGGCGTCGTGGTCGAGAAATGGGACCGTCTTCAGACTGGTATAAATGCTTTATGAGCACACAGCGGATGCACATCTGGAAAGTGGAGGCGGAATAAATGGGGCATCTCCAGTCCCTCTTTATACCTCGGTCTCTGTGTGAAAGCAACTACTGAGTAGTTAAGATCCAGCTGAGAGTTTTGACACGTACAAGATTAAGATTATCCTGCATAGATGCTGATACATCCACCAGGTAGTACAGATCCACGGGATAGCGCTCCAGCTGCTTCACTGCCACGGTGAAACTGGCCTCTGAACCTAAAAACACACATATACAAACATATAAACGACAAAATCGACAGCTGAATTTGACCTCAGCTTCAGGAAAGCACAATGTTCTTGCGTGAAAGCGAAACCCAGTTTCAACCGAGTTCAAAAGAATGTGCTGGTTCTGAAGTGCAGGTCTACCTGGTCTGAGGGTGATGCTGATGTCTCGCGGGGACACTTGAGTACTGCTGAGGGTAGCCCCGGCCTCTACCTTGACCTCTGACTGCTCCAGGAACTCCAGTCCACAGCCTCTCCTGCGCAGGTTCACCGGCAAATCACAGCGATGGCTTGGCTCAGCACCGCGCAGGAAGTCCTACGAATGAAGCCAGATGCAGATTTAAAACAATGGAACTTTATAACCCTACAACTTTCTTCCTTTATCACTTCTTTCAGGGTGAAAATTAACATGAAAGTTAAAATTAAAAATGACAACAACAGATTTAAAAAAAAAGAAATCTCCTGGTAAGCAGAACAAGAGTTTCTAAAAGTACAAAGTACATGTAAGCTGTCTTTTACGATAAAATCACAATGTTATTTCAGAGTAACTGAGAAAAACAAGTGGGTTGGTACTGTTCCATGGGTACATAATCTGTTAAATGCTTTATTCTTTCCATTTGTGCTAAAAAAAAAAAAAGCTACATCACTAGTTACTTTGAAGCTGAGGAAGTCAAAGGTTTCAAAGTAAGACAAAAGAAAAAGTAAATTTCTGAATCAGTCTTTCCACTGTTTCACACTACGCCCATTCACAAATTGAAGGCGGTTAGGCCCATAAACACAGATTTTACAAATCGTATTGGCTTTAATAGTCTAACATGCTAGTTCTCGTTTGTGACCTTTGGTCTGTGTAAAGTAGACTGATAATTCTTTCAGTTCAGAAACCGTTGGCTTTATTGCTCACAAGGAAACACGACAAATTGAAACCACTCTCACTGCTACTGACCTGGTTTCAGTTTCTATTTCTTCCCCTTTTATCAAGTTTGCATTGATCTATTATTGTGTTGCTGCTCTTCGTGATTCCCAACAATGAGGAAAGGAGAAAATATAATCTGCTTGGTCTTTTTCTTAATCCGGACAAAAATCCGACCAAGACTGCGTGACACAGCTCATGGGATGTCGTAGCTAACGCTCAGCCGTTTCAACAACAGCACAACAATGTCACGCCTCTCGTTGCTTCAGTGTGGATTAGTGACCTTTCGTACTTGAGCTTGTGGAAAACACACACAAAAATGCAGTATTGTGGCACCAGAGAGAGAACAAGATTGTGCTGTTCAGGTCATGAAAAGCAGAATTGCTGTGGATTTCTACCTGCTTTCAGACAGAAAGGCCACCAGAGTTTAGCAGCGGTCAGTTTAAAATGAGACCTGAGACTGTCACTAAATATATAACCGGGAACTTGAAAGTCAGACTGACTAACTGTTTATTTTTGGTGATCCATGCGGCAATAATTTGCCCAGTAATAATTCTTAATGCCAAATAGGTTTCAGACTGACTTCCTGGGACTTCCCTGGCAGATTTCCCCACTGAGGGAAATGAACATGCATATTCATAAGTGCTGTTAGAGTCGTGTTTTCAGTGTTTGTCCAAGCCTGGCTGTGTGGGTTAATGTGTGTGGTGTGTGAGTGTAAGAGGATCTGGGGGTGATATGTAACCCTTCCAAGATGATGTCAGAGAAGATTTGGGTTCATGGGGCTGGAAAGCACCTGAGGTTTGTATCACGCACTAAATGACATTCTTGTTTAACCAGCATGATGTCACTGTGTGTGTGCGGTGGCTGGTGTGGCACTGGGAGGCTTTAGAGTTTCTCAAGGCTGATTCAAGGGTGGGCTCCTCATGAGAAAGACACACACACACACAGGCAGAAAAGACTGGTACAAACAAACACACAAGCGGATGCGGTGATATGTGCGAGCGTGGAGACTAAACACATGGATGGAGAGCAGCTCTGAGAAAACATGCGCGCAGGCGTTCACACACAGGCTGACGCAGTCACGCAGGTCACAATGCAGGCCGCCCGGCTCAAACATACACATTATTTTCTCATTTGTGGATGCCGTGAAAGCTTCGGTGCGTGTCATCTGAGGAATGCTGCAGAATGTCGGCCACGTTCCCACTGTTTGCTTTTTTTTTTTTTTTTGCTTGTTGCACATGCGTCCCTTACCTCCTGAAAACACCAGGCACATTGCGGTCCACGTTTGAGGCAGTCGGCGCAAGAGGTGACACTGGGTGACCAACACACACTGGCACCTGCAATTAGACAAAACAAAAAGAGAAGAAAGAAGAAGAGAAGAGAAGAGAAGAGAAGAGAAGAGAAGAGAAGAGAAGAGAAGAGAAGAGAAGAGAAGAGAAGAGAAGAGAAGAGAGTCTACAATTAGCACATGAAATGAATATGTGTCAACCCTCATTAGCCTGTGCAGCAAAGCCCCTGTGAATATTTAAGATCTCCGGCACACTTTTAACGATAAAGTACCACTTAGCATCTCATATGAGGCTGTTCACACATCAGCATGTGTACAGCAGTGTGAGAACAGGTGCTGGAGTTGTTAAAAATGGACACAATGGAGCATTTTTCACCCCCAAAAAACACACACAGAGACACATTAATTAATCAATGAATGCTGTTTCTGTGTGTACTGATGTAGTGTCACTTCCATTTAATCAGGATTCCTTTGTGCAGCATTTTAAGTAAAAAAAAAAAAGTGTAAACAACAACAAAGCATAAATACAGTGTGGAAAAAAGGTTGCTAAGGGCCCATTGGGCTTTCTGAGGTGGGATTAATTATTTATTAAAGGAATTTATCTGCCGAAATCCAATTTTTTCAGTGAGTCACAGAACTAAAATGTAGGACAGAGAAAGGCTGCAGGTCTCGCAGGCCCATTACCAGACCAGTCAGACCTTATTAGCAGTCTGACTTCTATTAAACTGCCTGGTTTTGGGTTCCGTTTAACCTCTGGTCCAAATGACTGATAAACTCACTTAGACAAAAGGCTGATGCTCTATTTGCTGTTGGGGTGGGTGCTAGTTGAGAATTTCGGACATTATCAGGAGTTTCCCCAGATGAATCAGGTAGACTGAACGTTGGGTGTTGGCACACTTTGGCATCCACTCAGTTTTTGGTAATCTAGTTCTGATCCAGTAACTGATCATAGAATTATCAAGTGGTAGGTTTTTCATTGTCTGTTTTGTTTTGTTTTGTTTTGTTTTGAAAGTCATGGCTTCATTCAGACCTATGATTACCTACATTTCGGAAAATACCAACCCAGTTCTGTTTCCTCATCCAGACTAAGCCCAGTGGTTTTTTGGCTTCTTCTGAGCCACCATCCATATTTAGATCAAGATATTTATTTTGGCCAAGAGGATTTGGATCTTTATGGTGACAAAGCGTCTTGGCTACCTGCTGTGTTAATTATTACCCTGTTGTGGTGTCTGTTTTATGGGCTGACACATACATTTCCCAGCTTGCTCTCATTAAGTTCAAGTCTTTACAAAAACATCCTCTGCTACTCCTTTCCTGGATAACTTCTGACCTCCTGCAGAGACCACATGCAGTGGCTGGAGCTGATGCTGCGCGGTAATTACATAACATGATACCAAACTGCCTGATTTACAACGCAATGACCCGCCACTCACCGGCACCGGAAGCTTCTGCGCTGACAGCGAACCCCATGCAGCAGAGTAGGACACACAGAGGGACGCTGCCGTATGTCCAGGAAGTCATCCTATCCACGCCGGGGTGCTTGAGCGGAGAGATGCGGCGTGGAGACGCGGGAGCGCAGCTGAGCACCTACTGGAGATGGACCGGGGGAGACTGGGAACGGTGCGCCCGCCGCCGCGCGAACAATAGCCGGGAGAGTCTGACCGAGCCGCGAGTCATTTTCGTTTTCTCGATTACCCTCTAATCCCGGAGAGGTAGGCTGTTCACAGCCCCGGGTCAAATGAGCTTACGAGCGCGCTCCCCCGCGGAGCACGAGAGAAGGCGAAGCGATCGGTGGACTGCGGCGTCAGCGGCTGAGAGCGGCTCTGCTCCCTCCATCTATGTCCAGGTGTGTTTTACCCCGACCACCCCTTTCTCCTCACAGCTGACGGCAAAGACTCATCCCGGGACAAGGAGAACGCACGCGGGTGCGGGTGCCTACCAATCAGCGCGCTGCGTCCAGCCGGCGCGCTGTCACTGAACGCATCACCGGCTCGGTTCAGAATGACCGTGTTCCGCTCTGAGTAAGGCAGGCTGATGCCATGCCAACGACGCGCTCCGTCACTCCTCGCTATATCAGGGAGCTGAAGAGGGAGGGAAGAGAGACAAATAAGGAGAAAGAAAGAGAGAGAGAGAGAGAGAGAGAGAGAGTGGGGGTGGGGGGAAGAGGCATAAAGTGCTTACTACAAGGAGTTGTGCATTCCAACTGAACCATGGCCTTGAATTGAACACTGGTGTTTATATTGCTTCTTAAGAAGGCCATTTAACAGCGCTGAGGGCTCCTGTGTGGGGGGGGGACCTAAAGTGTGGAGCAGAGATGGATGCTGGGGGGGCTCTTGCGCTGGGGTTCACAAGCTGGTGCTACAGGCGGAGGAGGGGATCTGAATCCATTGTGAACAGATTCCAATGACATGGAGTAACCTCGCCTCACTGGCTGCTCCGCTGAGCTGCGGCCAAATACTTACTAAACAACTCAACATTTTAAGCCGGAGGAAAACAGGAGCAGGGAACAACAAGACTACAATAGCCTGTCCATCTTTGCCATGATCCCGGTTGTTTCTTTTAGGAGTCCGTCTGATGAAACGGGCATGTTTGGCTTGGCACAAAGCCGGAATTGTGATTCCAAAACAGGCTGACAGTAAGATCCCCTGCATGGCAGTAAGCTCACCTTTTATCTGCTATGTTTGACCCCATCTGTCCCCCAGGAGCCTGGAGCCAAGCCAGCTATGCCTCTCCTCTCATCCATTCATTTGTCAAATGAGGATTTTTTTGGAAGGGTGAATCCATGCCCCCAGCAGTCTCTCTCAATTACGATAATGATGAAAACACACACCGCTCTGTTTTCTAAGTGTGTGAAACATCTTTGAAATACCATAGACTCTTTATATCAAGGCCAAGTTTCTCCTCTTTAGTCTGAGGGAGACTTCCAGGGGGATCTGGAGGCCAAAACGTGGATGTATTCTCTGCTGAGCAAACTTGATAATGGACTCCAGTGTAAACACATCCTTGGTCCTGTCAATGCTGGTCAGCATCAGTATCTTAATGACAGTTGTCGTTGTTGTAAAACTGACACAAAACACTCTTCCACTGTATCATTCCTCCCCCACCTTTCCAGTGTAGACCTTCTCCCCCTCCTCGCTTCTTCCCGTCTTCCCCTCGTATGTTTGTGTTAGCAGTCGGCTGGGCTTTCCATCACGCCGGTCTGGTCTCATTGCTCTCCAACCACGCATGCAAATATGCGCACATACACGCGCGCACACACAAGCTAAAGTCCACCGTTCAGCCATCACTCCCGCTGAAACACCTGCCCAAACTCAGCTCAGCTATTTCTGCCCTGAAGTATCTCGCTCTCCTCTGAGCCTCTCATGCTTTGGCTAGAGTTGAGGACAAAGTAGGGGGTCAAAGGTGAGGTAGAAGTAAAATGGGGTTTCCCATGCACAGATGCAAACCAACCATCACAAGTGCACGGAGTGACTGACATTTGGAGAGATTAGGTTTGGGGAATTTTGTTCTTGTATGTCTGAATGTTAGTGTTTCTGTCATTCACTTCAGATGGGAACTTAGCATTTGAACACTTGTGAAAATATTTAACATATTTCCCCTTAAAAGAGTGCATTTCATAGTGATTGAGTTACCCAGAACACAGACTTTTAATGTCATGGCATACATCAAGATGTGGCGTTATAAGCGACTTGAATTCCCCTTCAGAATTGAACAACCTCCTCCACCCATCACACTGAACAGTTACATAGGCCCAGATAGGCCAGGTCACTCAAGGGAAGTCAAACCTCGTCTGTTGAAATGGCAACATACTAATTGTCAGACTAACTACAAACATTTCTGATGAAAGTCTAAAAATAGCACAGATGTATACATCGTTTCTGTTTTGGTTGTAGCTTGATTTATAGCTGCACAGTCTAACAGCGTGGCACAATGCCTTCTGTGGAAATTCAACATAGAAGTGAAATCTTTCAGGCGTGTCGTCACGTCGTCTGGTCTGAGCATTGTTTCTATTGTAACCACTTCACTAATTTTCATCCGTGGTAACCACTTGTCATGTGAACTCAATCCCAAATGCGGACTGGTGAACACGCAAAGAATTATTTGATTTCCTTTTCTGTGACCTCAAAAACGACATTAAATATTAAAAAAAGAGATGCCCCTGGGTACAGAAATGTTGCCCTATAAAGGTTTGAGACACTTGTTCTGTGCAGCTTTTTCGTGGTTGTTCTGTGCTCATTTTGTGTCTCAGTTTGACCATTTCAGGACTCCTGTATTGTGATTCTGTGAATTGTCTTTCCTTCAGCCACTCTGTGGTCATTTTAATTAGTTATTTTTTTTCTTTGTCTCATTTTGGTCCAGTCTTGTTGTATTTGTGACCTGTTTGGAGTGTACTTGCCTGTCACTGAATGAAATCTGAGACAAAAAGACCTCTGTGACCCTGAAGAGGATTGAAGCAGGTATCCAAAATGGGCAGTTGGAATAGATGGTCTGTTTGTGTCAAATTTTGTACCTGTACACCTCTTGTGATAATTTTGTTGTCTTATTGTACTATTTTTTTGTAACTTTGTAGTTACTCATTTTTTTATCCCTTTATAATCATTTTCTTTCACAACTTGAGATTATTCCTGACATTTTGTGCTGCATCTCTGAGTTTCTGGGCCAGTCGCGGCTACCTGAATACTGTGATAATGCTGTCCACTAGGTGGCAGCACCTGTCAAAACCGGTTGTTAAGACTGCATTTGGAGCTTCAGGGAGACGCTTAAACTTCCGGTTTTGATAGCAAACTATGCAAAACTCCCACTGATTCAGAAGGCACTGGGTCAATGCGAGGGTATGGACCATACCTGTCAAGTACCCCGTTTTGAGCCAGGAAAGTCCCTTATTTTACTCTTCTCTCCTGCTGTCCTCCCGTATTAGTATTTTTCCCGTAAATCTCCCGTATTTTAACTTGTGTTATTAAATAATAATAATACCACATCAGGTGGAGTAAAAACAAACAAAAAAAACATTCCCAATCTGAGATCTGTTACTTGCCTCGCGATAACTGCCACAGCAGTAGCTACTACAGGTACTGTAGGTGGAAGATGTCGCGAGGTTAGTGTGTGACATCCGATGAGTGACAGCGCGCGAAGAAAAAAAAAGATTGTTACAGAGAATAGGATGTCGTTAGACAACAGAACTGTTTGCGCTCTTCTCTCATGTAAAATAAACTACTCTGGACCAGTCCACAAATACACTCAAAAAGTCTGCAACAAATGAGTACAACAAGTCATTAAAGTAAAGAAATAAGATGAAAAACTGTAAAAGAAGAGCAATATGAATAGAAAACAATGTTTGGAATGAAAATCAAATGTAAATACAAGCAATGTTAAGCCAATGTCCGTTGAGTTTCACAGCAATGAAAAAAATGCTGAGACTCTCAGCTTCTACGGGGACGTACGGACAAGTTAACTACTTTACTTGTTAAAAAGCAGCTGATTCTGAATCAACTTGTCTTCATCTTTATCGTGTTTTAGCTCATTTATAGTCAATGAAATGTTAACACAACTACACAAATTAGGTCATTTTTTTGGACATTATAGGGCAGGGAGGCAGGGGAAGCTCAGGTTCCCTTGCAGTCTCAGAGGAATCCCCTCCACAGTGGTCGGGCAGTCCCTGTTGCAGTCGAATAGCAAGTGGCTAACTCTTTGAGATTTATTTTAGATTCAGCCAACACAAAATTAATATATTATGTATAATATATTTCAGTGTTTACTGCCCTAACCATTTACCTTAATGTTTCAATGAAAATAGATACAATATACATTATTTCTGTTCAATATGAAGTGAAAGTTGTGAATCTTATATGTCATGGTTGCATGACAGCTTTGTTTGCCTTTTGTCTGTCACAAGTAATTCATTTGTTGACTTTCAAAGCAGCACAGTGAATCCCAGAGGACTTGAACAAGAAAAAAAAAAGCCCTCATTAATATCATTTCTGTAACTAGATCAAGTAGTATTCATGCACATAGTTTTATTCACATTAAAATGAGATTGTTTAATAGTAATGCTTTATTATTAGTTTCAGACCTTTTGTGGCGGTCCCCTGTGATCATGCTCTTGTGTGGTTGAGAAAGACACAAGTCTTCACTTCTTAATTAGTAGAATATGAAGTGGTATGTTAATGTCTGTTATCGTCGATTAAACCTGATACTTATATGAAACAGTAATATAAAAAAAAATCCCCTTCCTTGACCACTGGGATTGTTTGCGTAGGAGTTTTAATAAACCACAATATCCATAAACCTCCAGCCAACTTCCTCTTCCGTCTTTCAATTTCATGAATGACTCAGACAATTTAGAGGTGCTACTTTACTGAAGAAATTCAGTTGTACAACTCAGAATTTAAGATTATAGAAGTAGAACGATCGACCCTTGAAGGATATTATTTTTATAAGGAAATATTTAGTCTGCATCCACCAGCCTACCAGGATTACTGGGATCCCTGGAGATCCAGAACTATTGTAATAAAAAACAAACCGATTTCTTCTCTAAACAGTGTGTCAGTCAGTCAGCCCGTGCTGCGACCATTATTATAACCAATACTAGCCCAGTTCACACATCCAGCTTGTTCTGCCTCTATCGTGCCTTTATTCCATCTCGCTATTCGGTGTGAAACACACAGAGGTGGAATGGTTCGTTCCAGCCTGAGAGGCAGCAATGGAGGGGAAACAAAGGGGAGATGAGTTCTGTGTGTACGCTGCCTTTATCAACAACTCTTCCGTCACTCAGATGATTCCCCAATGACAGCGTGCTGAGTCTAAACTTTCACTTAGGATTTACTGAGCCATCTGAGCAGGGTCAACAAATTAGACTGGGGGGGAAAAAAGGTAGAAAAACTGATCGGTTTGGCAGTAACGTACAGTAAACACAATAAACAGCATCTTTGAAGGTTCCTGTCTGGAATGATTTAGGATTTAAGAAAACCATCAACTCCCCGCTTCCTGACATAACCAAGGAAACCCCGCGGTTCTTACCATGATAACACTAACGTTTATTTTGACCCGTAGTGGCCTTGTGGTGGATGTAGATATGCATCACAAGTATGACCGTCAGCATATTACACACCTCTGAAACCACAATGACATATGGCTGTGTCTTTCTGTTTTTTTCCAAAAAAAAGTGGGTTTCTAGCCAATTCCAATTCTGAACTGCCCTCGTTACAGTAATGACGGAGACGTTAAAGTTTTGAGACCCTTCGACCCTCAACTGTTTCCAGGTGAAAAAGGAAAATCTAGACTTTTATCAGCAGCAAGTCCAACAACCAGGCTCTGTGATGGTATGGTGCTGTGTCTGTGCCCTGGCAAAGCTCATTTACAGTTCAGTTATAGTAACATTAATGCAAAAAAAAAAATAAATAAATAAATGGAGATATCAGAGCAACAAATGCTGTCTTCAAGACCACAACTTTTCATTTTTTCAACAAAACAACAGAAAACCACAACCTACGCACATTACAAAGGAATGACTGAGGAAGAAGAGGACATCTGAACTGGCCAGCCTCCAGTCCTGACCTGTCCCAATGAAGAAAGAATTGTTGTTGTTGTTTTAATGAAATGAAACACTGACAACCCCATACTGTTGAACAGCTTGAGATGTGTTTGCAGAAAGAATGGGACAAAGTAACAAAGTTATACCTGAAATGTTTCATCACTTAGTATCCTCTGGTGTCCTCATTGCCAGAACATGTTTGAATGAAGAACAGCATCAAGAACATCTTTGAATGTTGTGAGCAGCAGCAGTGACAACACTACAGAGAGATTGCTGCGCTGAAACGTCAAAATGAATGTACATAAGCAAATTAAATAAAGCTGACATAAAAAAAATAAAACACTAATGACTGAATTAATGCTGTGTGCCAGGAGGAAAAATAATTATTGTGTTGTTTCACATTTTCCATACCTACTTTTTTTTTTTTTTTGATTCAGGGTATTAATAGCTTTTAATTGCAGAAACATTGAGTTTGCTCAGGTAGCTAATATATGAAATCACATGGCTTTGGATGCTGCCCTCTCCCAAAAAACAAACCCATGGGTCAGTAGTTCATGCAGGAAATTATGACCTACAGCTTCAAACCTCTCCTGTGGGCTCACAACCTGCAGGAGGGGCCTTGGGTGTTGGGTGCTACTTAATGTGGATGGCAGCAGAAGGTGTGGGCTTTGGGGTCCTGGCCCTCAGTAACCGAAACTGGTTCTTGGGACGTGGAATGTCATGAATCTGTCACAGGGACACAGCTTGTGCGTGAGGTCGAGAGGTGCCAGCTAGATATAGTTGGGCTCATTTTAGAGGAGCTGGACCTTGTTCCACACTGGAGTCGCTCAGGGTGAGAGGAGTTGCACGGGAGTGGATTTAATCACGGATGCAATTAATTCACTGGCGTCTCCCGTCTCAACTGATCTGCAGTGTTTTCTGACGGTGACTGTGACTCATGTCTGAGGTACTTTGTAGTTAAAGGGCTCCTGACACCAAAAATTAACCCTAAAATAAACTTTGATTGTATAACTGTAAGTATTCCTGATAGTTTTGATGATATGAATGATCGTCAATGCCAGCGTTGCCAGGTAGGAAATGTAGGATTATTGTACCAGAGACTCAAAATTATTGTATTTTGACGGAAGTTATCATACATCTGTCATAACCAAAATAACAATCCCCGATGATACGCTATAGTCAAATTTAATCACTAATGATCAAAAGCGTCCCACAGGCACTCACAACTTCGTGGCGTCAGTATTGAATGGGTTAACGGCCTCACATCAGTCCCAACTCACAGTTGTTAGACTAATGTGTCCCCCAAAAACAAATTAGAGGTGGGAGCTAATGAGCCAAATTGTGAGGCCTGGAGGCCATTTAGGAGACTAATTTTTTTCCCTTGCTTTTTCTCTTCTGCTTAAACTCTTTTTTTTTTTTTTTTTTGCAAGAATACAACAAAATTACATACAAACAACATGGCTTACATACAATAGAATATTTTTCTAGGTAACTGTGCAAATACAGAAAAAGGAAAAGAGACTTAAGTTTGAAAATATAAAAACAAAAACAAACAAACAAAAAACCCCTGTAAAATAAATAATAATGAACTAAAGATAACTAGGGCTTATTTTGTACATTATATTTTTCAATTAAACTAAAAAGTTTCATTGCTTTTTTGTTCTTCATTAACTTAAGGGCTTTGGTGAAATACAGGAAATCATTATGAAAGGCATTAACATTGGGTCTAATTTTCATATATTTACATTTATGTATAAACAATTTACAGAGAATGACAATTTTATTAATTAGGAAAATAATAAATAATGTCTTTTTGAGAAAAAGATTCAAGATGAATCTCATGAAGCCAGTCATGTACATCAGTCCAGAGTGATTCAGAAAACATACATTGATAAAATAAATGTTCTGAAGTTTCAATATTATCACAGAAAACGCAGTTGTTAGTTTCAAACCCAAATTGTTGTTCTAGTAGTTGATTGGATGGATAAACTAAACTCTGTTTAAATCTCGCTCGCTTGACTTCCTGATACGGTCCTGACTGTGAGCGTCTCGTGGGGGCGGGCGCTGCTGACCATTCAGCCTATCATGCTCGTTGTTCTGAGACAAACACTCGTAGCTCACGCTCAACAAAGCACGACTGGCTGGAAACATGTCACATGGGAACAGATGCCTTCAGGGTTCACAAAAAACTCTCCGGCGGACAGTTGCATACAGAGGGCCAAATTATCGTACAAATACGATAATTATCGTACACCTGGCAACCCTGGTCAACGCTAAACTGTTCGTGGTTTTGGTCTTGTACCCAATCCACTCTCGGCGGCCGCCATATTGGCTATGATGTCACATGCAGAACATCCTCATCAGGCAAGAACATTATGGCGAGTCACCAGAACGATGAGATCGAGCGATTTTCAGATTTTTCCGACCATTCCTCGGTCACTAAGGCTCTTTTTGAAATAGACAGCGTGCAAGGTGTGTCAGAGGAACTCGGGGGCGGCATTTTGCCGTATCGTTTTGAGCCGTATCTGGACGAATTGCCCCCAGAAACAGAGGTGTCAGACTCTCCCTCTCCCTCCCAGAATGTAAACAAAAGACGCACCGGAGATTCTAACGGGCTATCTGTGTTTACTCCGCTTAAAAAACGGAGACCAGAGAGCAAACAGTACTTATTAACGCTTCAAATATGATACGGGATTGCAAAAGGGGGCTTTATTTATAACTAATTGTTACCTAAGAATTTGGATATCTTCTCAGTCGTAAGAATTATTATTAACGTGCACTGGTGATGCAATCTATTCAGTTGTAAAACAAGGCACTGACAAATGACGGAGGAGTTTATTCTCCAAGGCTGCATTCCAAATTCAGAGGTCATCACAGAACGCTGGATTCTTCAGAATGACAAAGACAAAAGGCGGGCAGTTCCATCTAATACAGTTCATCTAATACCAAGTGGAAAAACACAGTACCAGTAACCTTGGGATCTGTCTAGACCTAACTTAGCTACTTGATAGAGACAACACCACAACAACCGGTGGCCTCAAATGAAGCAGGATTTGAGGTGAGGAGTCATGACCTTCATTTATGCCACAGCATGACACAGCAACCTTAGCACAGTTAGGCCTCAGAATGAACACAGCGTGAATTTTTAACATCACACTAATAACATTTATTGACACAAAATCTCAATAAATGATCACCAGAATCCAGCCTACATCTGAAAGTTGTTTACGGCATATCTCAGCAAAGGAAAAGCGGTCGAGTGAGCATCTTACTGTTTATAGACAAGTTATGGCTCTGGAAACAACCGGCAACCGGATTGAAGCCGTTTCTCTGCTTTTTACGAGAATTTTACCGTCGAAATCCGGTAAGTAATATCGACTTTTGACCACTAGTTGTGACTTTCGACTTTGTGTCTTTAGGCAACTCTTGTGCAAAATATATAAGGGATGAAAGAAAAACGGTATTATTTTTGCAAAGAGGAGACTCTGCAGAGTTCAACGATACCAAATACATTTATGACGGATGAAGTAATCGGTCTGTATCAGTCATACAGGCAACCTCTTAAACTCAATAGTTGAAGAAGCTAATGCCCATAATGTCTGATTGTTTTTTCACTAGATCTAGGCCTAATTTCAAGTTCTAGATCAGAATCTATAAATCTGATTTAGAATTTCAATGAATGAGTAAATTATATCGCGCTCACTCTCACTGATCACAGTCACACAGATGCACACCTGTCACTCGGGGTCCATTTGTCCCTCGTCCTCCGGGCTTGCTGAACCCACTGCTCCCGTCGAACTGGGTCTTTTGGAAAGATGTACAGATTGAATCCATTCGAACAAAACCCTGCCACACATCGAGCCGGCATATTGCAAAAAATAAAGGAGTTTTGCTCGGAAAAAGTCATCCACAAGCACAGTTTACACCTGCTGGCAATGCAAATGGCTGCAACGCAAACCTCGCGGGTTCTGCATGTGACGTCATATCCGTCTTCTTCCCCGGCCGCTTGTCGGTGGCGCGTGATTCAAAACAAGTATTCGTCAATGTTCTGACGTTCAATGTTGCAATGTTATACATCATTTTATTCAGGAGAGCGCGCCCAAATTCTCGATTTTAACATCATTTTTGGTGTCAGGAGCCCTTTAAGGTAAAACAAAATTCATGGGAGACATTCTGGACAGTTCTCTATAGACGCTTATGTTCAGCAGTCGATTTCCCTCTTAGGAATATTGCAAAGTTTAGAAAATGTTGTTTCTAAGGCAGTAATTGAATTGATTATTCAAGCTTTTATTTCTTCACAGCTGGACTACAGTAAATCACTTTTTCACTTGTTTGAACAAAACATCCCAGAATCAGCTGCAGTCTGTTCAAAATGTGGCTGCGGGTCTTTTCGTCCAACTCCAGGAAAAGAGAGAGACTGCGTTCCTCCAATTTTAAAAACGCTTCCCTGGCTTTTACAAATACAGTTTACTCACTTACACTGGTGGTTCCCCCAGCGCGCTGAACACCATTTGATGCTTCAAGCAACAAATTTTGATTCAATCTCTGCTTTTTTTGCTGATGATGTGGTCCTGTTGGTGTTCGTTGAGCCACGATCTTCAGCTCTCATCGGTTGGCAGCCAAGTGTGAAGCGGCAGCACCTCCAAATCTGAGACCATGGTCCTCTGTCGTGAAAAGGTGGAATACCCTCTCCAGGTCTGGGGTGAGGTACTTACCGCTGAGATTGAGGGGTTCAAGTGTCTCGTTCTAGTGTTGTTATTGAGCTGGAGAAGAATGGACTCAAGAACTAGAGAAGATGGCTGAGCAGAGGGAGGTCTGGGCCTCTCTGCTTTGGCTGCTACCTCTACGACTCAGCTGGGAATTAATGGATGGATTTAGGGGTTTCAAGCATATGCAACCTCTAATGGTCATGAGGGCAACTGCATGCAGAGTGTCAAAATGGCCCATTAGTGTGATATTGGCATTTTAAAATGAATATTTTGTAGCCCATAACCATGATTCTTAAAAATATTAAACTGCATCTTGATTTATTTATTCATACCCAACACATTGTATCAGTTACAATAGTCAGCTATACTGCTGTTACCTTATTAGGGGGAAAAAAAACACTCACAATAAGAGTAATATTGCTTAATAATTTAACCACAGATTTATTTATTCCTAATCAGATTTTCCCCTGTTGAAGGGTATTTTAGAGCTGAAAGATTCTCCATCTCAAATACAACTCAGAAGATTGCTTCGCCATAGAATCTTATGAGCTATCTGACAAAAACAAAGCTGAAGTGAATATACTCTTGAACAATTTCTTCTACATCCTGAATCTTGAAATTATCTGACATTTTTAATGCTATAAATATTCATATGGAACATAAATATTCAAACCATTAAACAATTTGGTGCACATTTGAATCTAGTTTGTTATTTGCATATTTAACCTTTCAAAAAGAAAAAAAAAAATCCTTATAATGCACAATGGCTCATTTGAACTTGTCTTTGAAAAAGCCTTATTTTGTGTAAATCAAATGTCTGGGTAAAAAGACAACGAGAAGCATAAATACGTTGGCATAAAGAGAAGAAGTTTAACAAATACAAATGTATGAATTATAAATTTGACTACATTTATAAAAATCCTTAAATAATGTGGCCAAAATTACATGTTTACCAGATTGTGACTGAAAATGATTTGTTTTAATAGACACAAAGAGAATACTTAGTTAAGAGCAGATATTTGATGTTTAAATAATAGAATCAGACATTTTAGGGGGTTTAAAGATTAATAAAGTATCATTGAACTGAAATGTACTGCATTGCAATACTGAAATATCCTCTAAATTGCATAAATATTTTGTATATTAAAGGCCAGATGTTACCTTTACTTTCAAAAGAGCATCAATTTAAATCTCAATTTAAGATCTATGACTTTCATATATCTAGGAATTTTTTAGCGAGTGCCTTTTAATGTTTACAAAATCACAGTTAAATATTGTTTTAAATGCTAATCTTCTACTTTCACTTCTTTACGTGCTGCGCACCTGCTCATGAGTGCTCACAGCATCTCTCTGAATTGAACACTTCTTTGTCTTCGTAATGTGAAAGTGGAATCCAAGAAGAGAGTTTGGGTATCGTTTCTCCTCATCATGCCCTTTTCAAGTGACTCGGGAGGCATGGAGAGTCCCTGATTTTCTCACCCACATCCCGGGTGCCTGCTGCTGTGCACTTTGTTACTGGAATCTTGTGTAGGCCTTCAGAGCTGCTCAGTGGCTCAGCGCCAGCTTCACAATGAAGAAGAACAGGAGGGAGGGAGGGATCGAGGGAGGTCACAAGTCTCAAGGACTTCAGGCCACAGTTTCTACACTCAGGGGGATAACACAATCTAGGCTGCAGGGCTGTAACAGGGAGGAGTATAATGATATGCCATCCTGCGGTTTGGAGAGCGCTGCAGTCCACACATACACATCCAAAACTCACCACTGGTTCCACTGAAAATCCGCCCAGGTCATATTTCTCTGACACCAGTGTCCGGCTGTGTGATGTGAAGTGACCCAGCAGTTATGTAGAAACTGGATCTGATTTCCAGGTAAAAAACCATCACTGATTCAGTGGAAAAAAGAAAAAAAAAGAAAAAACAAAACTACTGCAGCTGACTAAAGAAACCTGTGTTTCCGCTGTGTGACTACTGAAGCAAATCGTGTTTTCTGGTGGCAACACATTTAAAGAGAGAGTAAAATTTTGCAGCCAGTTGTAACTTGAAACTAACAAAACGGTGAGAAAAATTTAAATGTGTGTCATTCCCACTCCTGAATATTCTGCTGTTATTGAATGTTTCAAATAACCTCTTTCGAAAAGGTCTGAGGAAATTAGTAATAAATGCAAAAAAAAAATAAAACATGAATGATCAAATATCTTAAAGGCAACTGAGTGACTTACAAGTGAGACAAAATACACCCATTTGAAGGCCAATGACGTCAGAAGAAAAGGTAAGGGGGAGGAAATTCATCAAATTATTCTTTTCTGCGTCACTTTCCAGCACTTTCCTCTTCTTTCCTCCAGAATAAATAACTGATAAATCACATGATAGCTGGCTGATATCAAGGACACTCAGTCCCGTAAGCAAACAGTGGAATATTCAGGAAGATAAGTAGGCTCAAACAGTTTCACATCCATGGCAAATTAGAAGCTAAATGCTTTCAGTTCTGATCTATAATGACACAGATAGTGAATTTAAAAGGCTTGTTCGACTGTTTGATCAACTGACTATTTCATGTCAGGTCTAATTGCTTATAGTTTACAACACAAGACTATTTTGCTTCAAAAGAGCAAGAAAGCAGAAAACCTTTTGCCTAGGCTTTGAATGCAAATGGCTAAGGCTTGCTGACCAAAGCAAGCACCCGAAATAATCTTACTATCACAATTTCATACACAGTATCAGCGTTGTTTTTTTCTTAGAAGCGTTATGAGCAAAGGCATTGTGACCTACATGATATACTATCCAAGATACTCAAGTTTGTTGTCTCCTTATTTAGCACATTTTAGCCCATGACAAGTCCTTTTCAAGTTTAACTGTTTCGTTGTTGTTTTCAGTTGCTGTTCCTTCCCCCATTTGTTCAGGATTAGACATTAAAAGGTAGTTGCAGGCAAACTCAGCAATCATTTAACAATCATTAATCTTTTTAGACTCCATGACTTACAATGGTCATCATTAATTAAAATAAATTCTGGCATTTTCTATCACAGTTCACAATCCATGCTAATCTACACACATACATATATACATAAATAAGGAGAGAGTGAGGCAAGAAATACAGTGAGTAAGCAGCAGTGCATTCATTTGTTGACCACTCAGCAGCTGAAGCAGACGTGAATGAGCTGCATACGTCTCTTGTGGTTAACCAGATCAAGGCTGTGTGCTGTTTCCCTTTTACTTCCTTTCTAAGAAACAATTTAAGTCATCCCTTGGAATTCGTTAAATTGTAATTATTGTTGTAGCATACTGTAATGTGTTGATTCACTTCCTTGAACATGACTTTTTCTTTTCTTTTCTTTTGTTTTTTTCCTTTTTGGGGCGACTGTGGTTAAAGAGGTTGAACATTTTCTAGCAATTGGAAAGTCTGTGGTTCAGTAACAGGCCATGTTGAAGTGTCCTTGGGCAACACACTGAACCCCATGTTTCCTCTGATGCATTCATCATACACACAATCAGAACAGAAAAAACACTGCATAGACTCAACAGAAATGAAAAGATGTTGCTGTGTGTGGATGGATTATGTGGATTGTAGTATAAAAGCACTATATAAATACTAACAATTCAGCATTTTATTTAATTTATCTTATCTTATTTTGTTTTACTTTACTTCATTGGAAACATGGCCTGTTCGGGGTAAATCCCTCCTTTCACCGGAAGAAAGCTGGGATCAGCTCCAGCAGATCTCTGTGGTCATGAACTGGAAGAAGTGGGTATAGATAATGGAGCACTGGAGGACAAGTGTGTCTCCTTCTACAAGACCAAAAATGACTTAAAAAGTTAGCATGAATATGATCATGAATACGTCAAGTTTAATTGTGATAATTTTCCTGAGCAAACCTACTAAAAATCACAGCACATTTATCACTTATAACTTGAGTGGATGGTTATTTTGTCAAAAAGGCTAATATCATGAGTTTAGTACTGCAGCAGCAGTTTGGGTTGACATTTCATTTTGGTCAGTTTTTGATCATTACGTGGTCTTCTGACTGTCAACAAGAACAGAAATATATGTTAAATGAATACAGCTTTTTTTGACGAGCATCTTTAAGAGATTCTAAGAGACATTTAAAGCAGGCACCACCTGAACCAAGGTAGAATATAAATACAGCGTAATGAAATAATGAATGGTAATTAGAGTATGCCGTGATCCGGCAACGTTTAGCAGCCTTAGCTGGCAGACTTTGGGTGCTTTCCAATGAAAAATTTTAGCAGCACACTGCATGATTATAACCACGTTTCACCACAAATGGAAATGTTAGAAAATGTCTCTACTTTGAGCCAAAATTATGTGCTGTGAAATAGTATGTGAGAAATCATCACATTACTGAAAAACATGTTATTAACCTCCCAGCCAAACACACTGAAACAACCAACAACTGCTGTATATAAAGTTTTAGGCTTCAAAGTTAAAAGAAAATGTGTAGTGTTCTCTGCTCTGAGATACTGAGGGCATGTCTGCTTAGAACGTTGGTTGGCTAATATCAGACCAGAAATAAAAAGCACTAACAGTATAAACAGGTTAAGAGTTAGTTTTTACTAAACCAAACTATTTAGATGTAAGATTAGAAATGTACACAGCAGAAATACAATATATTGGTTATCTTCCAGCTGTGGGCCAAATTATGAACATTGTGCAATACAGTGATCCCTTATCCCCCCCCCGCGACAATCAAAATCCGCGATCTGGAGCCGGAGCCCCCCGAGCCTCAATAATGTGTTTAAAATATGTTTACAAACCCCAAAAAAGTAGGGAGGCACTGCAGCGAAACAAGACAAAGGCTCAACTGTGGTCTTTCTGTTACTTTCACAGCCTCTGGTCTCCAAACTGTTGTAAAGAAACTGCTGGTATTGTGCTATTTTAGGCTCGTAATTAGCGGCTAACACGCTAACAACAACAAAACAAAAAGTCCGGTTTTCTCTGCATGGAACGGGCACTTTATTCTGGCACTGCAGGAACTTGTAACATCACACAGGTTGTATTGTTGGGCTCCTGTCGGTTAACAGAGAATGTAAATCTATACACGCTGGGCTGCCGTTTATGCTCACTACACTTTTCACCTAACCCCGTTTTTGTTCTGCCATCCCACGACACACACACTCCATTACCCATAAGGCCACATCAATATCCATAAGGCTACCTTCTTAAAGGGGCCAGGCTGGCTCACAGCATTTCTTCACTGTGAGAGAACGCGCACAAAATCCTGTGATGTTTCCGCAATTTAAAAAAATTTTTTTTAATCATATTATATATTTCTGAAAAAAATCCGCAAAGCACTAAAACCAGGGTACTCAAACCGCAAAGTGGCAAGGGATCACTGTATACACTTTCACAGTCGGTATGCCAACATGTTGGGAGGACACCGGGAAAGAAGATCTACCTAAAATTAGTTCTTTCAATGGAATTACCTTCACTTTCAAAGTGCCATAACTCATTTCAAGGCATGTTACACAGAAATCACTCAAACTGTTCAGTTAAGGGCAGCACTGTTGCCTCACAGCTAAAAGGTTCCTGGTTTGAACCTCATCAGGGGTTTTTCTGTGTGGAGTTTGCATGTTCTCCCCGTGCTTGCGTGGGTTTCCTCCGGGTACTCTGGCTTCCTCCCACAGTCCAAAGACATGCATGTTAGGTTAACTGGTGGTTCTAAGTTCCCCGTAGGAGTGATTGTGAGTCGTTGTCTGTCTATATGTGGACCTGCAATGGACTGGCAATCTGTCCAGGGTGAACCCCTGCTTTTTGCCTGAAAAGAGCTGGGATAGACTCCAGCAGATCCCCGTGACCCTGCAGAGGATTAAGAGGCCATAGATAATGGATGTTCAGTTAAACATAATCCACGAAACGGTGCTTCTGTGGTTGACTAATGTCTGTTGGTCACAAACTGGTGTGCACGAGCTCGGTGGCCCCCTGAAGCCGGTGGTTTAATTCCTGGACTCACAGTCCATACGTTAGTTGATAGACACTAGGGGCCATATAGTGGTTAGGGCAGGTGGCCCATGTACAGAGGCTGCTGGTCGCGGGTTCGACTCCCGGCCCAGATGACCCTTTGCCTGTGTGTCTTCCCTGTTTCCTGTCTCTCCTTCACTGTCAAAAGGCCACTACTGCCAAAAATTGAAAAAAAAAATCTTGATGAACATGAAAAAAAAAAGTTAAACATAATCCAATGAAATTCCAAGTTAGATTTCAGTTTAGTCCAATTCATTGTAATTCATTCCATAATCCAGTTCATTCTTCGTTTGTTATCCATTCTATTCCAATTAATAATCTAATTCATTCCAATATTAAGTGAGGAAAATAGTTTTAAGTTCTATCCTGAATTTTGGGAATTTTAGCCCTTCTAACATGGAATTGCAGAAAATCAGTCTTGGACCAAAGTACCAAATGCATGGATTAAACAGTTCTGGGGATTGTTCTGGAGCCTCTCCAGCTGGTTGTGAAAAAAAAGGATACTTCATGAAATGAAAAACATATTGGTGAACCTTGAGTATCCTCTTTATAATAAAGTGATTCATCATCAGAGGTGAATCACAGTCAGAGGCTTCTTCAGATCTTCCGCAACAAAGACCACTGCAGGAGATCCTTCCTGCCCACAGCAATAACCATCTACAATGACTCTTTGAAGAGACTTAAATAATGACAGCTACTGCAAGAATTAATTTCCCGTCAGGGATCAATAAAGTATTTTTTGAATTTAGTAGACACCACAAAATTGTGCTACTTTTATCCACTAGGTGGCATTAAAGGTGGGGTAGGTGTTCTTTTTTTGCAGCTCTTTTTACAATATTGCCTGAAAACCTTTTCACATTCCATTGCACCCACTAAAATAAATTGTTTGCAAAAAAAAATAAACGTTTTGGTCCAGTCTAGAGGGTATAATCAGAGAATCTGACCAATCAAAATAGTGATCATCATTACTTTCATTGGCTGCCTAATACGTCCATCAAATATCAATGCACTCCCACCCACCCCTCCCTCCCTGGTGTTCATGTAGTCGTGAATCGTGTGAAGGCGTGGTTTCGAGGGGTGAGCTGAAGAGGAGGAGGCGGAGCCTTTGGGAGGAGGGAGGGAGTGTATATTTTTAAAATCTCATTTGAGTTGGATTGCTGGAACCGTTTTTTTAAAGAACACCTACCACACCTTTAACACATTAGATTTGGGGCTTTTTGTGGCTGTGACCACTCCCTGTAAAGAAAGCAACAAGCCAAAGAAAGCGATACAGATCATACATTTTACGTCTTTTTTTTTTTTTAGCTTCAAACAACCATGGTGTATCTACTGAAATGCTGTGAAACGTAAATAACATAGGTCCAAAGCAAAGATGCTACACATCTATCCCTTCATGTCAGATATGGTATTGGTAAAGTGCCTGACATCTTTCTGCCCAGAGAAGATGGAAGGCACTGATTCAGCGCAGGAAAGACAAAATAGGGAAGAATGTTGACATTCTGAAGTTCACAAGAAATTCCAGGCTTTGTTTCCATCATTTTGTCAAGGAAAAGATCAGCACTGATGCCTACAGAAGTGGTGATCCTATTCACTTTACCTGGAAAAACCGCAGCATGTCACTAGCCCAGGAGAAGACCAGAAAGACACATATATCTGTCAAGCTCCAGATGAATGTGAGCACTGCCACCTTACATGTCAATATCAACGGTACTCAGGTTGCCTATGTTGAATTGATTAGGTTTTCTGCATCACTCTGAGATAGGAATTTTTTGTGTTTTTACAATATTACAACAATAAACGAATGTAGTTCTAAAAATCTGCTTTATATGTGATTTAAAGGACACATCCTGGTCAAAAATCTATCCAAGGTTCCTCACAGTAATACTAGATGCCAAAGCAATCCCATCCAAAGTAACTACAGGATGAGATGTTCTCTGATGTTCTCATGTCCAAAGACAACAACCTCAGTTTAGTTTAGTTACAGGAAGCTCATGGTCACCCACATCTTTATGTGGTCTAGTTTGCTTAGAGGTCTCATCTCAGTTCATAGATAAGTACAGCTGAATATCATCTGCATAAACATGAAGGTTGATGCTGCCTAGGGATGCACATGATTAACCGTTTAACCGTTAACCGATAACAGTAACTCTAACCGATTGATACAAACGGTCAATTTTGTTTTAAAGCTACGTAATCCAATCAACTCATGGGGGCATGTCGACAGGTGCAACAGGCCTCTGATTGGTCAATTCTACATCCGCGTAGAAAAGAAATGAGGAAGTACCCACATCTGTACGATTTCTGTTCTCCACACTACAAAGACAGCACATATTCTAGTAATTCATGGAGGGAGATTGCGATGAATGTGGGTCTGGATACGGCCGAGACGGTGAGGAAGTGGAAAAATGCAAGAAATAAGTTTAGTAAGTTTAGCTAGTTCGTGATTGTCCCTCTTGCATTGTGGCGTAGAATAACATAGCGGAGACCGCGCTAGTATAAATCAAAAGTGACGGCGGCATCTCTGCAACAAGCTGACAGCGACACATTGCCGCGAGAGCATACACGGGGAAGTGTCCGCATGCGTCCACGACAACGCGCGCAGCCAACCCTCCCGGATTTATCGGTTAACGGTTATTAATCGTGAAAGGGCGTCGGTTAAGGAACATATGGAACATATGCTTACTTTTATGAAGAAACATCGTGGCAGAGGCAAGTAAGATACTCAAGAAAGTGATGATAGAAGAGAAAATGAGGGAGTGACCAAGGAAGAGACCAAAAAAAAAATCTTCGCCTTGAAAAAGGAACTTAACCTCAATGCCTTCCCTACAGGGGCACCTAAAGTGTCAAAAATGATCTTTAAAAGCACATAGCCTTAGATTTATTATATCCTAAATGGAAGTATTAAAAAAAGAAAATAACCAGTCCATGGCACACCTATCAACCATTGTAGTTTGTCAAATGCCTGGTGTATTTATCCTTTGTGGCATTGGTTCTACATATATTCAAACCTATGGTGTGTAACTTCAGTGAGAACATGCACATACAGTAATTTAATGACCGCTGAATGGCTGACTTCAATCCAACAAGCATATATCAGTTGCTCTAAGCTGGTGCACATCACATCCAACTTCTACATCTGAACTTTACTCTTTAGAAAATCATTCAAATTCTTCTTCCTCTCAGTATTCAGCATCAGTTTAAGCTGACTGACTAAGGTCTTCAAATTCCTGCATCCAAGAAAGATGATGAAGAAAAATAGTTAACTACAGCAACAGGGCACAGCACACTTAGCAATAAAATAACTGAGCAAGCTCGACCTTTACAAGCCTCCACTTTGTCATGGAGTCAGAATTGCTGCCCTAAAACTCCTGAGACAGTCAGCTCTTGCAATGAAGACTTTAAATGTTTCCTTATTGATAAAACACTCCCCACTCATCAGATGGAAGAGGCGGAATATTAAGAGCAGCAGCGAGAGTCATCAGGAGGCATGTGAGAGATGAGTACCTCTGCACGAGATGAAGTAACTAGAACAAACCATGCAGAAGGGGCAGAGTGAGTGTTAAACAACTGTTCAAGATGTCTGCCTGAACTAGCTCCCAGTGTCACCTCATTAATAGACATTTTAGCTCTCTAGTATTCAACAGTATTAACAGATTAAATTTGTTACCGTTTGCTAAACTGCCAAGACATTATGTTGCAAAAGCAACCAGCAGGCCTTTGATCAGCGAGTTATGTAACAGTGCAGTCAGAACCAGGTTCATTCTGTTCATGTGCAAACAAAGACAAAGGAGTGAGAAGGAAAGCAGAAATTCTTTATCTCAAAGCTGTAACAGCAAAAAACAGTCTTAGGTGACTGGCTTAACCATTTGAGTGAAAAAAACATATTTCTTTTGAACCATAAAAGCCATGGAGGTGAATCGTATGACACAAAGCACTGGGAGTATGATGGGAGTCCTGGGAGTGGTGTAAAAACCATTTGTTTCTTTTGTTGCTCTGCATCCACTGTATATACTGTCATACACTTGGCAGAGGCCTTAAGGCACGTATTTGGCTCTGGGAGAACTACAGCTCCAGGAAGCTATTACACCATGTGTGTGTCCCTCTGCCTCCCCCTGCGTCCCATCATGGATAATCATGGATATGTCATCTCACAACAGAACTGCTTATTTTTAGTTAGCATTTCCCCATCGCCTGATTTCTTTCATACTGGCAGCACACCTGCCGATACAGAAAGTTAAAACTGCTGCAGGAATGTTAGAGGAACACAGTTGTTTTAACAACTTAAACAGTGCAGTATCAGTTTGAAACTCAGCCTTTGATGCTTTACGGTACACTTGAGGGAATCAGCTATGTGTCTGTTGACATAGTCTCCCTCCCTTTCCTTCTTCTCTCTCGGAAACGCATACAAACACACACACAGCTGTTGTAGTTGACTTTGGACTGACGTCTTTTGGGAACAGAGGGAGTTTCCTTCCTTGGTGTGCTAGTTTCTTTGTTATTCAGTGGGCTACTCCTGTGGTTAGGATTCATTCAAGAGTGAGGTGGAGAGCGAAAACATCAGAGCAAACGTTTCACCCTCAAGATGGATGTGCACATCCACAAGTTTGGTCCGCTTACTCCCACCTGAAGACATCAAGATTACAAAAGCACTGAACCTAATATGCTCTTCGGTCAACTGATTGGAAAAACTCATTATTCAGACAATTAAATTTCTACTCAACATGCAAGAACTCTGTCTTGCGTGGCCATACTTTCTCTAAAGTCAAGTGAAAATTTTGTCCCCCCCCCCCCCCCCCCCCCCCCCTTTTTTTTTTTGTTTAAATCCTTATTTGTGTAAGAGCAATTACGATGAAACTTTAGCTGCCTGGCAGATGGCTTCACATTTGTCTCAAGAATACTCTTATAATTAGATGAGTTCATGATTAATTCAATGGCTGCAAGGTGCCCAGCCCCTGCGGCTGAAAAGCAACCACAAATCATCACCCCTCCTCTGTCGTGTTTGACACTGGTTACGAGGCGTTTCAGCAGAAATGGCCAGTTTGGCTTCTCACCATTTTGGCGTTGCTCCTGAATTCTTGTGGTTTGTTGTGAGAAACTTTTGTGAACCTCGGTTGTGCTTCCTTGCTCTCTTTAGACAAAAGAGTCTTTTACCTTGGTGTTCTTGGACTATCATGAACTTTAAGATTTAACCTGCTCAGTGAGGCCTGTAAGGATCTAGCTCTATTAATCAATTTATTTGTTTATGTCTATACATTGATCTGATTTGGAATAATACAGACATCCACTCCTGGGAAGAATGAAAGCTGCCTCGAGTTCTAGTTGTGAATCATCTTTCTCATTGAGAACGCTGAACTCCATCTTGTTTGAAAATGGTTTTCTAAATTCATGAGGTGCAACAGTCTCTTCTCTAAGGCCAATGCTTATGTTTTACCCTCTTGGTATTGTGTTAACACAAATCAGAGTGCTCCAGCCCAGCAAAACACAGCTTTTTTTCCCTTTTTTTTAATTAATTTTTCTTAAATGAGCATTGTCCCAGGCAGTCAAGACAAATGGCGTCCTGTCAAAGAAGCAGCTGTCATCTACAGGTTCACCCCAGGGATGTGTTCTGTCTCCTCTATTGTACATTTAATATAGAAATGACTACAGGAGACGTTTTGAAAACAGACACCTCCTGAGGTTCACCGATGACACTGTTTTCAGTAGTTTGCGACAAGATGGAGCGGTTTGTCCTTGGCGAGTGGTGGATTACTCTGTGGAGTGTTGTGACAATCACTTCCGAAAATTACATGTCAATAAAACCAAAGACACGGCCGTTGATTGTCAAAAAAAGACCCTCCATTCTACTCTTTCAACTATAAATAAAGGCACAACAGTTGAGATTGTAAATTGTTATAGTGACCTTGGTACAGACATGACCCTAAACTTCAACCTGAACTAAGGAAAAGGCCTGCAGTACTCCTGGCAACCACATGTCTAGTATCATGAAAATGTCCAGTAAGTTGACTGGCATTCGGCAGCCCTTCTAAGTCCTTCTCAGATATTGGAAACAGACGAATACTGAGGAACGTCCTCTTTCTGAGTAATTTGTTCTTTTCCCATTTTCTCATTTATTTTCTTGGAAAGGAAAGAGAAAACATTTACATCTCTTTCGTTTGTTGCATCTTGTTGCTTGCACAATCTTGCATCTTGTCTGGTGTCCTTATCTACCAACTACAGATCTTATTAATTGCTATTGTATTTTTTTATGACAAGAAACACTTTTTTTTATGCTGTGTAAATTTATTGTACTGTGGTTTGGGACCGAAATTTGTAAATTGATTTATCACGGTTTCTACAGGCTTTAAATTGCCTTTTGCATGTAAAAAAAAATGTATATTTTATGTAAAACATTTTAAAAATTCACCATCTAATATTAGTAATTTACAATAACGTAAGCTGTACAATTAAACTACAGGCAGTGATTTTCTGATACATTAGCCTTTAACCACATTTTTACCTTCACTGACTCAATTTTATTTCACTACATATAATAATATACAGTGCCTTGCGAAAGTATTCGGCCCCCTTGAACTTTTCAACCTTTTGCCACATTTCTGCCTTCTAAACATCCATCCATCATCCATCATCTATGTCCAATTAATCCTGTGCAGGGTCACGGGGGAGAGGCAGGACACCCTGGACAAGTTCGCCAGTCCATCGCAGGGCGGCTTCAAACATAAAGTAATAATAAAGTAATAAGTAATATAATTTCAGTTTTTTTGTCGAGAATCAACAACAAGCGGGACACAATCGTGAAGTGGAAAGAAATTTATTGGACATTTTAAACTTTTTTAACAAATAAAAAACTGAAAAGTGGGGCGTGCAATATTATTCAGCCCCTTTACTTTCAGAGCAGCAAACTGACTCCAGAAGTTCAGTGAGAATCTCTGAATGATCCAATGTTGTCCTAAATGACTGATGATGATCAATAGAATCCACCTGTGTGTAATCAAGTCTCTGTATAAATGCACCTGCTCTGTGATAGTCTCAGGGTTCTGGTTAAAGCTCAGAGAGCATCATGAAGACCAAGGAAACACACCAGGCAGGTCCCAGATACTGTTGTGGAGATGTTTAAAGCTGGATGTGGATACAAAAAGATTTCTCAAGCTTTAAACATCTCAAGGAGCACTGAGCAAGCAATCATATTGAAATGGAAGGAGTATCAGACCACTGCAAATCTACCAAGACCTGGCCTGTCCCTCTAAAACTTTCATCTGGAACAAGGAGAAGACTGATCAGAGACGCAGCCAAGAGGCCCATGATCACTCTGGATGAACTGATCTACAGCTGAGGTGGGAGAGTCTGTCCAGAGGACAACAATCTGCCTTTATGGAAGAGTGGCAAGAAGAAAGACATTTCTCATAGGTATCCATAAAAAGTCTGGTTTAAAGTTTCCCACAAGCCACCTGGGAGACACACCAAACATGTGGAAGAAGGAGCTCTGGTCAGATGAAACCAAAATCAAACTTTTTGGCCACAATGCAAAACGATATGTTTGGTGTAAAAGCAACACAGCTCATCACCCTGAACACACCATCCCCACTGTCAAACATGGTGGTGGCAGCATCATGGTCTGGGCCTGCTTTTCTGCACCAGGGACAGGGAAGATGGTTAAAATTGATGGAAAGATGGATGGAGCCAAATACAGGACCATTCTGGGAGAAAACCTGTTGGAGTCTGCAGAAGACCTGAGACTGGGACGGAGATTTATCTTCCAACAGGACAATGATCCAAAACATAAAGACAAATCTACAATGGAACGGTTCACAAATAAACGTATCCAGGTGTTAGAACGGCCAAGTCAAAGTCCAGACCTGAATCCAATCCAGAATCTGTGGAAAGAGCTGAAGACTGCTGTTCACAAACACTCTCCATCCAACCTCACTGAGCTGCAGCTGTTTTACAGGAAGAATGGACAAGAATTTAGTCTCTGGATGTGTTGAACTGATAGAAACAAACCCCAAGAGACTGGCAGCTGGAACTGCAGCAAAAGCTGGTGCTACAAAGTATTAATGCAAGGGGACCAATAATATTGCACACCCCACTTGTCAGTTTTTTATTTGTTAAAGTTTAAAATATCCAATAAATTTTGTTCCACTTCACGATTGTGTCCCGCTTGTTGCTGATTCTTGACAAAAAATTGAAATTTTATATCTTTATGTATGAAGCCTGAAATGTGGCAAAAAGGTTAAAAAGTTCAAGGGGGTCGAATACTTTTGCAAGGCAGTGTAATAGATGATACAGTCGATGGTAAATATCCCTCTTGTTGACTGTTTAACAGAGCCCTCTAGTGGAGACATTTGTGATTAGATGAAGGGGGAAGTACAGTATCTGAGAAGAATATCTTTAACTTTCCATGACCTCTCTTGTTTTCTGAAGTTTTGAAATACAGACAGGTTTAAGACAAAGAAAACAAGACAGGAGTGGAGAATTGAAGAATCCCTTATTTAAACTGAGAAGTAGCTTCTTTGGTCACTTACTTAACTTTAAATCACAGTATAATAAAGAACATGTTTTCAAAGATGGAGGTGTCTGTAGTAGAGCTGAACCCGGCCAGTTAGCTCTCCACTTACTACGTTATGCATCAGTTAAGGCCAAGAGGGACATGGGCAGCCTGATGATTCAACCTACAACCTCCTTCCAGAGGATGAAGCGTGAGATCCAATTTCACTGTGGCAGGAGAAAAAAAGAGGCCACCAACTCTGCACTGGGACTCTCACTTACAACTCGAGCATGCTTGCATTTGTGCATCTTTGCCTTAATGTATGTGTGTGTGTGGTCCCTACAGTGAAGTATTTAATAGTTTATAAGAGCCTTGTTTACTTGGCAAGGTTGCTGCCCACACAGCAAATGCAGCTCAAATGCTGAGAGATACAACTTAGGAAAAACAAGAAATAGATCCAGAGCATATATTTAACAGTGTCATTACAAAGGCAAACATAACCCACGCTCACTGTTTGAAACACTTCTGAGAATGTTCGTGTTGTTTCTAAACTAAGAGAGAAATGTTGGAGTGACTGCTTGAAACAGGCATGACTCCTTACTCTGTGTAAACCAACAACATTTCTCCCAATACATCTTCCTGATTTAAAGAGGATATGTTATAGTTTTTGTTTTGTTTTGTTTTGTTTTTTTTTTTTAAAGCTTAAACTTGAGAGCATATATTTCAGTGTACAAAATGACCACCAGCTCAAAAACACAAAACAAAACTATAATGCCGTCACTTTGCTTGGGGCTGCCTGAAAACATGTCATTCAGCGAGCTGTTCAGAGTCACAGGGCTCTGTTACATCACAGACATCAGAGCAGCGTTATCCAGCCGCTACACCTTTATCTCCACCCACAGGTTCAAATCACTCTGCATTTGCTGCACCACTGAAATGAAAGGTTTAAGGCTCTTCGCCTGAAGGGATACGCTAACATTTTGGGAATTTTCACATTTGATTTTGATAAAAGGGTATATACCGCTCTCTTCTCTGCACATCTAATAATCCTGCCTGACAAAGTCCTGCTGAATAACTGGAGGAAGACATAGCTGAGGATGGCGCAGGCCTGCAAAGCCCCTGGAGAGTCTGAGTTCGGCCCCCTTACACGTGCGTCATATTCCACAGTAATCGAGTAGCCCAAGTTGATAGGTCAACTTGCTGTGAGGTGATTTTTCCATCATAATCAAAAATAACATTAGAGCAGAAAATTCCTCTGTGGTTATGTTGCAGAGAGCTTAGTCACTGTCATCTTCTCCATATATGTCAATCCTTGCCTTCTGGCACCACAGGGTCCATTCACTGCACCAAATACATTCAATTTCTCCTTTGCACCAGGATGGCAAACTCCAGCTTTTACACCACAGTGCTGAAGTTAGCTTGTGATCAAACTGGCTTCACGGCAAATGAGCCAAGTCCCCAAAGGAATGAAAGGTCACAGAACAGAAGAATGCTGAGAAAGCAGTGGCCAGAGCTGCCAGCATCACTCATTATAACCAACATTGGACCTTTTCTCAAAAGTCACTCAGCAATATTGGTAGTTTTTTTTCTTTTTTTTTAATTGGGGCATTGTGGCTGATGTGTAGTTGCTGACGTAGCACCAATGAAAAGTACATAGACACTGTCACACTCTGTCACACCAGGATGTTTAAGCAAAGTGTCAAATGCAAAATGTCGGAATATCTTGAGAAATGGTTTAGTCGTAATTATTCAAACATGTGTTGACTACAGAAAAACATCCACTGGACAAGCACAATATGTATACAAACCTCATGAATAATCATTCTTCATTCAGATAGCCTCTTGCTCAACATACTTCTCCGGACAGATGGAACATTCTCATTTATCATCATCACATTGCAGTTTTGTAACCCGCCTTTTCAGTCTTATATATATAGTCACTCTTTTCATTCTTTTGACTGTCACATAAAAATCATTTTGTCAGCTTTGAATATCGGCAACTTGGTTTCATGCGGGTTAAAAGGAAAGCATTGTGTAAAAATAGGAGAGGAGGAAAGACACTGTGATCTGTTGTAAAAAGCCCTGCAGTACCGACTCCCAGATGTTATCACTGAGGTGAGGTGAGGAGAACAGCCGTATGGTTTCCTTCCTGGATGTTCCTTTATGTACTCTAAGGTGATGATAATCCATGAATGGCTGCTCAAAAATTCAAAATGATAACCACAACAAAACAATGGCCTTACTGACAGGTGAGAAGGGTTGCATCAGGACAGAGGAGTGCTATACAAAAAAAACAAGAAAAAAAAACAACAAAGTTATCACAACGGAAAGTTTGAGGAATGCAGACAAGCAACGGTCATGTACTCACTGATAAACAGTTGAGGAGTTTCTCATATTTACCAAAGTTTATTTAATTATTTATCTTCTGGCCTTGGTTAATGACTTAAGCAGAAAATGAGTTATTTTATAAATACTGGTGTTTTTAAGAGTACTATGGTTTTGATTGGCTTCTTTTTGCACACATGAAACACTTAAAGTTTATAGACAACAGACAGTTGATAAGTTACTGCTGCTGCTCATTCTGGTGTTGATAAATTCTCTGTGCAGCTGGAGGGGATTTTTCAAAATAATCCTCCATTGACATCTTTGGGAAAGCGGCTTCCAAGTTATTTGCATGACTAAAACATTATTTGTTGAGCACTATGGGTTTGGATGACAAGATTTTGGCAAGGCCGAGTGAGTGACAAAACCATTGAATATAAACAGAACACAAATAAAAGTGTAACCAGTATGTGGTATGTTTAACTGTTTGAAGTCAGAGCAAAAAGAGTAAGGCTTAAGTAAACTTAAAAAGGAAAAACATTTAATTCCTACTGATTCTGTTGATGAATGTAAAGGAAACCTATTATACATCATCCAGGAAAAAAGCAGAAACCATCCACTTCTGGGTTGAATCTAAACTGGAAGCAGGTTTTGCTGCAGTTCCAGGATTGACCACTAGGGATCGTCTCCATTGACTTCCATATTAAAAGGTCCTACTTTGAAGCATAAAAAAAAACAAATACATACTTTAAAAAAATGGTTTTGGTCTTCATAGCTACATTTCACACTCATGGCAACTGCATGGGGGCTGAATTGTTTTGCAGCACATCAAGTAAAATAATATAAAAATTACATATTTTTATATCATAAGTGGCATTGGAGCGGCATGGTCCTGTTGCGGAGCACGGTTTGGCTGAAAGAACCTGGAGCTGCGATGGCTCATTTCAGAACCCCTCTGTGGTGGAATGTAAGCATTATTTTTATGGCTTTGGTATTGTCTAATTTGAAGGTGACATGCCTAGTTCTGGCTTTGGGACCTCTATTGTGTCTGATTTCTATGGGTTCTGGTGCATTCTGGTGTGTTTCCTGTTAAAGCAGTTGTACCCCTGATGTTCTTGGTCATTCCTCATAGATCTGCTGAGATGTTTATACGACCCCCTTGCGTGCAAATGGATATTAAATTTCACTGAATTCCAGTCATAGTCAAGTCGTTATTTAAGTTTATCCTCAGTCTTACTCAGATGTTATAGTCACCGAGTGGTTAAAAATAAATATAGGGATATATATTATTTTCTCTAGGACACCTTCCAAGCGACAGTCTGCTGTCACTCTCAGTCAATCATCCTTTGACTGGCCTGCCGATGGCAGTAGGCTTGTCCTGCTGCAACGGGTCCCAGTGAGTGCCAGCAGAGCTCTGCTAGTCCTTGTTTTAGCTCTGGCAGCACTCCTTTCTGATGTCGTTATGGTAATGACATTGGAAGGAAGAATGTTTGGACAGATTTGACCAGAATTAATTGTAAAATCATATCAATTAGCATCACAGGTTTACAGAAGCTAAGCCATCCAAGCTGAAAAAGCTAACTGTGAATTACGTAAGGTGGATGTGTTCCAGCCAGCTTCTCAGCCCTGCTCTTCTGCACTTCTGTGCACAAGGAAAATGAAGCTTCAAAGGCATTCCTCAGAAAAGCTATGGGTGACATCACAGGGATGTTGTCCAGTTCTTCTTCTACAAGTCCATAATCTGAAGCAGAAATAGAGTTACAGGTAGAGTCAGAAAAAGGTACTTTTTTGTGAGTCTACCTTTTTTTTTTTTTTTTTTTAAAGTCACTCTATGTAGCAATACCACATCTGACCACACTGGGGGCATAAACGGCCTGATGTGTTCAAAAAGGAGCCATGGACAATACAGTGCTAATAAGTGGGGAATGGTCTGGCACATCATATAAATGCACTTAGCCCCTCTACAGGGGAACTTCTTTGTCTCCTATGACCAGAGGCTGACACATGAATGTACATGTGATATGCTGCCCCCATGTGGTCAGGAGTGGTTTTGCTACATAGAGTGGCTTGAACATGGGAAACCTTTTCCTCTCTGTCACCCACAGTGCACATCAATGGTCAGGCCGAACAGTCAGTACTGTGGCTGACGCATCCTCAGGCTGAGTAACATCATGAGATGTTTCATTAAATTTTCTGTGGCTATCCATGGGATCACACAACACTTTCTACACTTCTTTTTTACTCATAAAGTGGGACCTGTAAACAGTCTATGATGTGTAAATCTGGCAAAACATCCTGTTAATATCGTCTTTGTCTGTCAGGTTTTATAATAAAACCACTTCCTAACCAATCTTCCTCTATCCATTTCCCATGTTCTGACAATCCTCCATTTATTGGACTGCATAAATGGCTGAGGGCCTGAGCACCATGAAAAGGGTATTGATCACAAGGGAACATCTTAAAAGCTCAGCTGCATTATTAGGCTCCACCTTTGACTTTTTAACAGACATCCAACTGCTAACAAAGTCCTGAATTTCGGACTCATGACCTCATAAGCACAATCTAGTGATGAAAGATAAGGTGAAAGATAAGGTGAAAGATAATGACTACATGTATCTCTGCATACTATTAGATGACTGTGCAAAGTAAGATGTCACCCATGATCTGTACAGACATATACAGTACATACACATCTTGCAACCGCATTACTCTTGCAAAAACTTGGTTAGTTAACATTGTTTCCACACTAAAGATCCTCATGTATATTATTTTTTGGTTTCATTTTTTTAAGACTAATACTATAATACTATGGTATTTTGTTACCTTCATTAAAAGACAGATACAATAGGCAGGGGAATTATTATTATAATGAGACTTCATTATATAATAAAGTCCATTTAGACTTTATATAATAAAGTATCTCATCAGACTTTTCCAGTCAAACTCCTTCCGCTTCTGTGAGCTGGTACATCTCCACTGATACTTCCATATTGTTGTCCATTCCTCCTCAGATATAGTCATCCCTCCTTCCTTCTCCCATTTTATTTTAATATTAGAAGTTCACTGTGATTTCAGATTCAACAAACCCTTATAAAAGCATGAAACAATGCTATCAATAGTTTTGGAATTATAGGCTTTTCTGAACAGTTCAAACACATACTTGACTCTGTTACATTTTTCACATTCACCTCAACATAATGCCGCAACTGCAGATATCGATAGAAGTCTTGTTTTTCTAACAGATGTACCCTTTTAAGCATTTCAAAACTGAGCATTTTTCCATCTTTCATTACTTTACATAAAGCTGTTATACCCTTAGAGTTCAGTCTATTAGGTATAAACCCTGAGTCATAGGAACACAATTCAATTCATGTTCCTTTATGATAATTTTCCATGTTTTAAGGTTTCAATTTCACCCATGGATTGTTAGTGTTACTTATGTGAGTTTGTAGGTTATTATCAGCTAAGATCGACTGTATGGGAATGGAGGGCACTTTCTCCTCAATGTTTTTCCATTGGGCTGTACATGACGGGTACACCAGCATATCACCTGCTCTCATCTGCGCTGAAAAAAAAGTAATCTCTAAAACAAGATAAACCCCATCCACCCTTTTGTTTGGTCAGCTGTAAAGTTTTAAGGTGAATCCTTGATTTATTACCTTGCCATATATACCTGGATAGCATTTTATCCCACTTGTTAAATTGATTCTATGCAGGGTTTGAAATAGCTATAGCAGTCTTGGCAATATATTCATTTTGATAAAGTCAATTCTTGAACTAAGGCTGAACAAAGGAATTAAGTCCTGATCTCGCTATGTCTTCCTTTATTTTTCTATATATGGGTAGAAAACTGTGTTCTGATATTGTCATAAGATCTTTAGGTAGGTTGATGCCTAAATATTTGAAGGACTCTATTTGCCATACCAAGGGGTAGCTTTTCAAGTTTTTAAGCTATGGTAAGGTATATATACATGGCTGTTGGTTGCAACTCTACACTTTAAGGCCAAAGACTTGATTGACACGAACCCGTGTATCATAGTTTTTTCCTGTATGATGCCACTGTTTTCATTGTTGGATGTCTAAATTCTCAGGAATGAACATTACATGTTTGTAAGAAACAATATGCCATGATCTTAACATCGGTCAAACACTAGCTTGTTCTGATGGTGCCATGTTTATTGTTTAAATCCTGAAAATCTGTTGACTCTGAGTTATCTCGTACTGTAATGGGTGGTACTGAGGAGAGAATGTGAACAATTCAAAAGAGCATGTGGTCAAAAGCAAGTATATTTCTGGGCTGATAGTTTGGATCAACGCTAACATGCCCTGAGTTGCACAAAATGCAACAAAATAACTGATGGAGGTGGAGGAAGAGCAGATACGCCTGAATTTTGTGAGATAAGAGGGAGAAAGTCCTGGTTCCAGAGCTGGACTGTGAAATGTTTGTCTGAGCTGGGTCGTTCCTTACTTTTGGAAAAATAAATTACATAAATCCATTTCCATATTTCACATTTTAGTTTTCTAATAAACTTTAAACCCCCTGCTGGAGGTAACTACAGCATACTCTGAAACCCACTGTAATTAGTTTTATGTCGACATGTTTTTGACTGCATTAAAAAATATATTTTTCTTGTTTTCATCAAGAGCCATGCGTGAAGATAATACTGGTAAATGAGACAACGTTTCAAAAATTTCTGGGTGTGGATTGCAACTCGTTGTTTAACTTTAAATCAGTTCAGTCAAAAAGAGAACAAAAATCATTTTTTTCAAGCAACAACTTTAGTATTTATCAATTTATGTATAAATAAATGTTCTATTACACCTGATTCAACAACAGCGTTTATGCTAAACGCTCTAAAAGTCACCATTGTTGGCTGGTGTCACACCTAAACACCAGCTGCCACTGAAGGGCTCTGACTGGCCTGAAACAACTCTGACTCAGCAAGTGACTCGAGCATCTAAAATCCATTACTCAGCAACATGCATCTGAGCTTCTGCACTGATGTGCTTCTTTAAACTTTGAGCACGGCATCTGTGCCATACTGATGCTATTACAGATGAGTATCTCATGTCCCTCCATTAGCTCTTTAAACAAAACAAAAAAACAAAAAAACTGAACAGGACAGAATGGAGAATATATTCTCGACTCCATTTTGATCAGTTCTTGTGGGAATGGCATTAATGTGTGTTGGTTTCCGGCACCCTTGCATGCTGTATTTTGATGTGGGTGTTGTTTTTGTCCTGAGTTCAAGGGCATTCCTCCACCCGTCTGCTGGCACTGGCTGCAGCAACAGCCCCAGCATGCCCACTGCTCAGAGCCAGCAGACACAACACAACACGTTTGCTCGCACAAAGAAACAGGAAAAGAAAACTCTGCCTCGCGCTTCCTTACAAGCGTGGCAGGTGTTTAAAAGGCCTTGTCACATCATGTTCAAAGTGTAAGGATGAAACACTTCCAGTCTGTCCACACACTCACTGACGGACGTATAGGCAGTCTAATTGGCCACTTTACACAGACAAGGGTGTCCTCTTTCCGTGGAAGAAAGTTGATCCTTTAACCTTTGACCTGCCTCATCACAGAGGCATTAATTAAGTGAGTCATGTGTGACTTTTGACTGGTGTCGCTTCATTTTCTGTGAGTCCTGTCAGGAGTGGGAAGAGGTGGCGCGTCGTATGGATCCTGTTTTTAGTCGTGTGGTAAAAGGACAGCAGGGTTGAGTTTTTAGACCTGATGTGTATCTTACATCTTTAGGTTTAAGATCAGGTTGCAATTCTGTATAAAAATTAAAATGAAGATATTGAGTGTAAGAGTAAGAAGAGCAGCAGAACTGCGAGATCGTCTGAAGAGATACAGTAGGTACCTCTTTTCTACAGAGGAAATTGATTTTAGAACTGGTTGTTTTCATCAGAGCACACACAAAGTAGAAATGCATTGATCAATTGCACCATCTCTCTCCATCTCCTCCTCCCGTCTCTCTTCTTTCATCCTCCAGTTCCTCTCTCCTTCATTCATCCGTACCCACGTCTCCACTTGTCCACACATTAAATTGCTCTGATAATTTATTCTCTTCTCATCTCTCCTTTTCCTGTCAGTCTTTCTCTAAAAACATTCAGACACACACACAGAGGCATGCACCATAGTCTGAGCTTCTGGTCCTTTCTTCTAGTCAACATCAAGAAATAACACACAGACCAAAGGTTCAAGAACTATGCAAGAAACTAAGCAACGAACAATCGTGCTTAGTTTAAATGACTTCTTTCACCATATTCCCTTGTGTGGTTTAAAGTGGTAGAGAAAGGGGCATGGTCACAAACCACACATAGTCTGGGAGATTGGAACTAGTAAAATAATTAAATACTATATTTCAGGCTTCTTAGAAGTATTTAGTTGATGTAGTGTGTGTGTGTGTGTGTGAGTGTGTGTGAGTTTTCAGCATCTGTGTTTTCTTGTGCTGCTCTGAAAGTGCATTTTCATTGGAGAAATGAAATGCTCTTGAAAAACAGAGTGTTTGTATGTGATTCTCTGAGTTAATGTTGAAGGACTTAAGTGGCAGATTGATGTCTGTGCAAGATTTTGCTTTGGACAAAATGGTGAGATGATCATAAAAGGGCAGGCGAGTGTTGTCCTGTGTGCTCTGTTGGCTCTGATACGACAAAATACCAGAAAAATGAATGGCATCATATGATTACGGTCCTCTCAGCTTAAAGGACTGTTTGTCAACCAGTCATATTCAAATGATCATTTCATGCCGGCTGTTATTGAAGTTATTAAATTTCTGTCTCTCTTTTCCTTTTTCTATTAGACATCTTATACATTACAATGTTGGAATCTAGTGTCAAAAGCGTTTTTGTCATGTTATTGTGATGCTTTCTAGATATCTGGTGTAACTTCTAGAGCTCAGTACTGGTTTTCAGATAAAGAAAAGTAGGGATTCTATTCAGGATTGGTAAAAACTATAATATATAACTATGCGACTATAATAATACTAGGGCTGGGCAATGATTACATTTTTTAATCACGATTAATCGCATTGTATGCGGAAAATCAAATAATGAATTCAAAAGTAGTGTCAAGGTCAGTTTTATTTAAATGTTCTCCTGCCATATGAACTAAAGTGCCATAACATTTGTTGTTCAAATACTTTTAACATCAGCACTTGCCAGTAACACATATTTCTTGTAAATCTCATCTGAAAAAAATGTCAAATAAAATAAGGCTTATTATCACTGCCAGGACATTAATGTCATCCTGATTTTTTATGAAAAATAAAAAAAAGTCTACCAACAAAATCCTAACAATCTAGAGGCCACAATCATAACATTAAAACAGGTAATTTCTGAGCTAAAAGCAGAAACTTTTAACAGGGAGTTCAACTTTCCAGTGGTTACAAATAACCTTGTTTCTGTCGAATCCACCGTCTGAGAGAAACTTTAAATAAAAATGTCTACGTAAAAGTTCTGTAACTTTATCAATCCGTAAATATCTGTGTATCATTTGTTTTTTTCCATTTTTAATTGTCAATAAAAAAATTAAAAAAAATTAAAAAGTTACTTTTTATTTTGTTTTTCATTTTTTAATCTGACACACACAAAAAAATGCGTTTTTTTTATATTTCAATTTTGTTGAATTTGTTGTTAATATTTTATTGTCCGGTTTACGTGACCCTGAAATGGCTTTGTGCGGCAGTTCAGGTAGCATGGTGGTGCTGGAATCACATATATTTGCAATATTGTGCAAATCTGAATGAAAACTCAGCTCATATATAAATGAACCAAAGTGCTCTCCAGCTCTGCGTCTGACATCAGTCTTTTTCTCCTCAGATCATGATGAGCTCAGAATCTTCTGACGCTTATTTCCAGCATTGCAGGAAACTCATCTGCTTTTGAATAAATCCTTGCTCAAACTACCGTATTGGCCATAATATAGAACGATACTTTAATCTAGAAGTCATATTCTCAAAAATGGGGGTCGTTTTGTAATCAAGGAATAGACTTTCTGTTGTCATTACACATCTGTGCCACTAGATGGAGCCGCACTGAAGTAACCAGCTAGAGAACAGCAGGACAGTGAAAACATGGAGCAGATTTGATGATAAATGGAGGAATGACACGATCGTCTTGAACAAATGGGTTTGAAAGTTTTTTTTTCAAACAAAATTGTCAATATTGCTACCTGAGTTGCTACCTAAATTGTAAAGTACACTGATTTTTACCATTCTCCATGTTAGCTTTTGTTTACATGTTTACCTTCCAATTATGTTCCGGTTCTGCAGCAGCCAGTAACCGACTTTTTAAAACAAAAGCACGTGAGCAACATGCGATAACACGCGATAAAATAAATGTCAGGTTAATAAATTAATGAGTTAACGCGATAATAACGTGTTAACTTGCCCAGCACTAAATAATACCAATGAATTTTCCATTCCAGGTTTAGTTTCGTTGTCAATATGCTAAGGGTAGATGTAAAATTTCAGCCTTTAAAAGCAATCAGTAACTGTGGGTTATTTCAGTTTTTAAATTCCTGTTATTGTTATCAACAGCTGTCACAACTTTGCATGAGCTGAGAACATTGTAGATGTCTTTGCCCATATCGCACTATTTTTTTTCTTCCACTTTTGGCTTTTCCCTTTAGATGCCACCACATCCAGAAATCTCCTCTTTCACCTTCTCTTTTTTCCTCTTTTCTGGCGGCTCCATTTCCAGCATCATTCTACCAGTTTCAATCTAGCCTCTCTTATTTTATCTCCAAGATATCTTCCCTGCCTGTTTCTCTGCTGTGTTCATTTATAATCCTATCCATCCTTGTCACTCCCAAAGAAAATCTTAACATCTTCCTCTCTGCCACCTGCAGCTCTGCTTCCTGCCTCTTGGTCCGTGCTGCTGTCTCTAAACCATAGACTAAATTCTGTAATAAAACATGTTTACCTAAACCCTAAAATAATCTAAAAAGCAGTGTTCAAAAAGTCCTAAAATGCAGACTTTACTGACATCCTGACACAGATCAATCTCACTGCACACTTCCAGGTCTAATACACATTGTAGCTTTTTACATCATAAATCATAGTGCTCTTTTCTTATCCATTTTTAGATACCACATACGACAATGGATACTGATTTTGCCAAAATGCAGTACAGAGGAATGCTAAGCAGTATCGGCTCGATTCTCCCGTTGGCACTTGGATATTTCCACCCCTCTGCTTAGGTGCTTTCCATTTAAGCGCATCTCTGCTTCAAATACGGCCACGTGTGCAAGTTCAGAATGGAGGTGGTGTTATCAAAGAGGGGTGATTCATTGAAAAAAGGAGGCAGACTCAACTGTGATGTCATCTTTAGCTTTTTTTTTTTCAAATCACGGAACTGTTTGCCCAACACCTGTGAATGCCGTTGAAATCCATGAAAAATATAAACCGCACTTTAAATTTGAACAGGCTTCTTTAATAGTGAGCATGATATAATCCTGTAGAACATTAAAATGAAATTAAAAAAAAAGAGAGTTATGACCTATTAAATGTTTGCCAGTTCCATTCCAAAAATTCACAAAGTAGGGTGTGCCGTACTGAGCACCCTGAAATCAATTGGTAGCTTGAGCAGTTTCTAATTAGGACACAAGGCCTTAGATTTCCATTAAAGTAATTGAAATATTGGAAATGTCAGACCACTGGCCAATGTATAATTCGGATTCAAGTATAAAACACCCACGCAATGTGGAAGTGAAATTGGTGAAGGGAAGGCAAAGAGAAACTCTAATTTCAACGACAAAGAGTTGCTTCGTCAACTGTGTTGGAAAGGCACTATGCAGCGCTATACGGTGATGAGTCACTATAAGTGGATGTGTGAGGGAAAAACGCTATGTGGAACAACATTGTTCAGGATGTCGCTGCCATGTGGAGATGCTTGTGCAGCCCCTTCGAGCTGAAATTCAAGTGGCGAGGCTTCTGTTAAAGGCAGAAATCGCCGCAGATCGCAGACATGTGCAGGAAACTGGAGAGGAGGTCAGCTACAATTTGGAGGAGGAGATTGCTCTCCATGGTTGACTTGCAGGGAGGAAAGCTTGGGGTTGATACTGATGAAAGCAAATAAAATACCTTGTCATACAGTTACATTTTTTAGTGTTTAAAATGTATTAATTAAAATTACATTTTGAATGTTTAATGGTGGCTGGTCCGGACTGAGGATGGAGCCAAAAGACAGCAGCAGCAGTTCCAGCTCCTGCTGCTGGTCTGTGACTGAGACCTTGACCAGTATGGACAACTTCCTGAGGACAGTCAGTGCAACACTGGCCGAGCTGGCTGAGCTGATTCGTCCTCCACAGGGAGCAAACCCGTGCTCCGCTCTCCAACGCACCGCATGCCATACTCCCAGAACAAGAGTGGACATTGGAGACCAAACTAAAAAAAGAAAAGAAAACAAAAAAAAAAAAAAAAAAAGATTCTGATGTATGTTCAGTGGTGTAATAGTAGCCCCAAAACCATTTTTTTTTTTTTAAATCTGTTAGTAAGTGAAGTGAATAAGCGTTTCAAGTCAGTGGTAGAAGGCAGAAGGCGGTGAAATTCATCAGGGAACACTTTCATTTTGAAGTTACTGCAACTCCTGTGCGTATCTCGAATAAAGACATGTAGAAGAAGACAGACTTAAGTCAACAGCAGAATGGGTGCCACTCGAAAAGCAAGAGCAACTGGCAGCACATAACTATTATACAGGTGGGAGAATCAAGGTCCTTATGTGAACAGCTGCACAATCTGGAATTTGGAGGAAAAATTCCCCGACAGTGTGCTATTTCAAGGAAAGATTCCATTATACATCTGACCAGTTTGCATCGCATACTTGAACTGAATTGAACTGAATTGAGTAAAAATCTGAATACTGCAAAAATGGTATCCACTAGATGGCAGCACCTGTCAAAACCAGTCATTTTTGAGCTTTTGTGTGTCATGTAATTTCCAAATTTTGATGCAACTGGGCAAACTCTCACTGACTTGGAAGACACTGATTTAAAGCAAGAGTAAGGACAAAACAGGGAAGAATATCTACGTGCTGAACCTCACATGAAATTCCAGGTTATATTCCTGTCAATTTGTCTAAGAACAAATCAACACTGACTGCAAGATGAGTGGTGATCCAGTGTGTCTCAGCAGAACTGAGACACACTGCCGCTGTTTGGATAACTGTCATGCACTGTCACAAAAAAAAGCACTTAGGTGTTCATTCAGACAAAACACAGATCAACTGAGATACTTTCACAATTATGGAAAACTGTGTATAACAGAAATAGAGTGGCATATCCCACTTGGGTTTGAGACTCTCTCATGGTGAGAAAACATCCTGGTTGGCTATCTTAATTAATCAGAGAAATAAAACTTGCAAAAATGGTCCCAAATTAATGAACTTTACATTGAAACATCTGAGGCACAAAGACTGTCTCTAAGTACAGTAGCACCTCTTCTTTCCTTCACTTATCTCTCCTCCCAGGAATTGAAAACAAATTGGCATTTTCCCAGAGCTATACTCATTACGGACTGACAGTCATATATCACCTAATGATTCAGACTCATATACAGTGTCGTGGATGGCACCAGTGAGAGGCATATAACAGGCCCCTGGGGACATTATAGTTCCAGGCACCTCCTGATAGCTCCTCTTTTTATCCACTTAGCTGATAGAAGCTTATATATCATATATATTTCCACTTTTTGCCACTGCCTTTGGCCAACCCAAAAGAAGAGGATGAAAGGCACAATTGGTAAATATTTTTCTTTTCCTGGTACGATTACACACAGGATAAGATAACGAATGTAAGGAAGGCAGGCTTGCGATATACATTTGAGCTCTTTAACGCTTTAAGAGCAACAGGAAGAAAATAACAGTCAAGTAGAAATATAAATATAGTTAAAAGAAAGTCTATTCTAGTATTCAGTCACACACAGACACACTATCTGTCACAGTAGCTCAACGTTCCTGCAGATGATGAAAAAGAGTAGTACGTTTTCTGTTCACCTTCATTTATCTGTATTAAAGGTAAATTTATTATATTTTTTTCAATAAAAGTCCTATTAATATCTAATTTCTACCACCATAAAAGGCATGTAGAAGGGAAGTACTGTTCAGAGAGCAATGGTGAAAAAAAAAGAAAGTGGAGGAATCAGTCATGGGTGCTGTTTTGTGAGAAGAACTTATAAGGTAATAAATAGAAGGGCAGACACTGGTGTCTATTCAGGCACCAACTGCTGAGCACCAGCTTGTTAAGGCCAAAACAAAGTTGTTCATGGGGTGAGATGAAAGCAGACAGCAGGAATAAACACTTGACTGGATTTCCTATGATGGAAATCACCAGTGATAAACAAACATCTTCAGAGCAATGGCAAAGGTTGCTTATTGGTTCCTTGACAGGTATATATATATATATATATATATATATATATATATATATATATATATATATATATATATATATATATATATATATATATATATATATATATATAGTTATGTGTAGAAAGTGGTGAAGCCTGATGCAGGGGAGAAAGAAAGGGCAGATGTGACAGCAAAAGCCCATTAATAAAATAAACCAAAAGCACTACAAGGGCTGGCAGTCCAGAACGAAAAAAACAAACAAACTAGAGGTTGAAGAACCAAGCAGCAAAGACAAGGGCTCAGTCACAAAGGGGTAGCGAAACAGATTGACAAGGAAAAAGGGAACGACAAGGCAAAAGCTGTTTTTCAGTATGCATGCATGTACTTGTGTTCTTGTGTACTTGTGAAACCCCATCAGTCTCAGTCGCAGGACTGTCCAATTCAAAAGCCCGCATCCAAAGAAATACAGTCCTCCCCAGATGTGTTCTATCACCAAAAAAACTCATAGCACACCGATCCCGAATGAACCAGTTGCTTTGATCTATGTTTTGATGGATTTTTCTCCGAATTGCATCCTTGTGAAAAGTGTAGAAATTTTGCCTGGAAATGAAAGCTGGAAGAAGAAAAATGCATTTATAGAATAGTAATAAATGGGCTCAGTGTTTTACATTGGCACTCTTTAATTACTATAATTGGTGGGATTTCTGTAAAAGCAAAATCCCACTATATGATGTTGTTGCAAAAATGTGTTTATTATTAAAATTATTTCTATTATTATTGTTCAACATAGAATCGCAACTAAAACAATCAATCACGTGACACGCATTGACTGTATGAAGGATCTAGACCAGGGGTCTCAAAATCAATTGCACAGGGGGCCAAAATACAAAACACGCTTTAGGTCGCGGGCCGAACAGGATAAACATTTATTGAACAAACTAAAACTAAATGTTTTTGGAACATAAATATGAATAAAAACAGACAGACAAAAGATTAAGGGTTAAGGGAGTGACTATGGAAGGACATAGAAATGGGACACCCCTTGAGTGCAGTTACACCTTCAGACTGGGGGTAGCAGCCTTACGCCAAAACTACGTCCAGTCTGTCAAGAAAACGATAACGACAAAGAAGGAGAAGAAAAAGTAGAAGAAGAATAAGATCATATAAATATATATAACGAAGACAATAAGATAGTTTCGTATATCTTTATTAACTACGAAAATACTTACATTCATAGCTCTCTTTTTTCAGCGCCATCCTTTTTTGAAGATGTCTTGGCAAGAATACGCAATGCCCTCTGGGTTGCCCTTACTTCCAAGGGTGGTGTCGGAGAATTTTAATATTGAGGGGGATACAATCCTCAAACTTGTCACTCAATTTGACGTTCTAAGAATCGGGACAGCACTTACACTTCGCAGGAGTGCGCATTTTTGAGATTGAGGGTTGAGATTGAGGGTTAAGGGAGGAATTGGAATTCACCCCAACTCTCAATGAAAATGAATCCAACTAACAACTGGCAATGCAGACCAGACTCTCACTCCATTTGTACAGGGACTGGAGAGTCCATAACAACGGGCCCAGTACCCTGGATTACCCCCCACAGGACACCCTAAAGGACGCGGTCAAATGCCTTCTACAAATCTACAAAACACATGTGGACTGATTGGGCAAATTCCCATGTTCATTTTTATATTTCTGATTCAAACCTAACTTGCATTAATAGATTCAAATACAAGTTCAAAAATACTGCATTACTCCCAAAGTAAAACTCATTGCTTCAGTTGTCTTTTTTTAAGACTCTTCAAAGATTCATGGTAGATAGTTATTGCTATGTTCAGGAAGGATCTCCTGTAGTGGTCTATGTTGCAGCTCGGATCTAAAGAAGCTTCTGACTGAAGACATAATCATCTCCTTTGTCTTGTTCACATTTAAGATGAGATGATTGTTCCCACAACACACCACAAAGCGGTCCACCAGTTCTCTGTACTCAGTCTCTTGTCCATCATTGACACACCCCACAACTGCAGAGTCATCAGAGTATTTCTGCAGATGACAGGACTTTGACCTTTACTGGAAATCTGAGGTGTACGGAGTGAAGAGGAATGGTGAGAGTACACCCCCCTGTGGAGCTCCTGTGCTGCTGACCACCTGGTCAGACACACAACCATTCAGTGTCACAAACTGTGGTCTGTTAGTCAGGTAGTCAGTAATCCAGGTGATTGTGGAGGCATCCACCTGTGTCTTCTGGCGTTTCTTATGTAGTACAGCCAGCTGGATGGTGTTAAATGCACTGGAGAGATCGAAGAACCATGATCCTCACAGAGCTGCCTGCTTTGTCCAGATGACTGTGGGTTCATTGAAGCAGGTGTATGATGGAATCTTCAACTCCAACCCCACAATGATAAGCAAACTGCACTGGGTTCTGGAAGATGCTCATTTGCTTCTTGAGGTGGGCCAGTAAAAGTCTCCCCAGGACTGTATTGATGTGAGATTTTAGGGCTATAAGTCTTTAGTTGTTAGTGGAAGATGGATGAGATCGTTTTGGTACTGGAACAGGACAGGATGTCTTCAGCAGCACTGAAAACTTCTCCTGGTTCATGCTGATGTTGAAAAGGTGCTGAAGAAATACACAGAAAGCTGGTTCACACAGGCTTTCAAGACTCTGGGACCAAGTTCTGTAGCTAAAGTTCTGACAAGTACGTATAATTTTGACCAGGAAGCAGGACTCTAGGGCAGCCTGGACGAGCCTGGTCCTGCTCAGCCGCAACCCTGCATGTCTTGGATGTTTCCCTGCTTCAGCTCACCTGATTCTAATGAATGGGTCATTAAAAGACCTTTGCAGACCTGGATGACAAGGTCTTTTAATTACCCGATTCATTAGAATCAGGTGCGCTGAAGCAGGGAAACATCGAAGACATGCAGGGTTGCAGCTCTCGGCGACCAGGGTTGGCCACCCCTGTTCAAGGGTCATCTGACAAAGAATAGGTTGCTGAGGTCACAATAGGTTGTTTATTTATTTATTTACTCTACTTAAACTTTTTATTTTGGCCCAAACATGAATGAACAAAAAAGACATTTAAAACATTTAAATGATTAATATGTTTTTGTAACAACCTGTGGTGAAGACTGTCCAAAACCGGAAAAATAGGACGCAGCCAAATGAATAACATGAAATGAATTTTGGTAATTTACCGATAATAAAAAAAAAAAACTAAATCTACAAAACGAAACTTAATTCAATAAAATAACTTTTTAAATTTACAGAGTAGTAATAAGGGAGCTCAGTGCTTTGCATTGGCGCTCCTTAATTAAGACAAACCTGAAGAAACAAAAGAAGTTCAAAACTAAACCAAGGCTATGGCAGTTGTGTACTACTTAAAATACAACATGAAATATGAATATATAAAGCAACATATGCTTTTGTACCATTTAAAGGAAGGAAAACCATAATATGGGACCTTTAGCACGAAAACCATTCCTCAAGAAATATCAAGTAAGAAGTTTTCAGAAACTCATTTTCTTAACAGCTGAATAAATGAACAAATGAATAGGATTATCATGTCATGAAACTGTTAAGTTCAGATTCCAGTTTTTCCGAGGATTTTATATCTGTACATGTTGGCTTAAATTTTGCGGTTTAACCTGATGCGCCCGACGAGGACGCCGGCGTCCTCATTGTGTAATAATTTTGTCTAAAAATGACTCATACAGAACGATCACTTCATCTGTCATAGCTGTGTTTGGTATCATTGAACTCTGCAGAGTCTCCTCTTTGCAAAGATAATACCGTTTTTCTTTCATCTCTTATAAATCTTGCACAAGAGGTGCCTAAAGACATAAAAGCCGAAAGTCGTGAAAGTCAGCACTTACCCGTTTTCGTCGGTAAAAGTCCCAGAAAACGCGGAGAAACGGTTTGAATCCGGTCCCTGTTTGTTGACAGAGGCTTAGCTTGTCTATAAACAGAAAGATGCTCACTCGAGCGATTTTTGGTTGGAGAAATGCCCTAAACAAGCTTGGTTCTTCATGTACGGTTGAATTCTCGTGATCATTTATTGAGATTTAGTGTCAATAAATGTTATTACTTATAACCAAAGCATTTTTTTGCAATTCAGTACCATATTAGAAGTGTAAAAAAGTTTTGTTTGATTTCCGATCGTAGTTTTTCAAGCAGAGGAATCATCTTCCCGAAACAAAGATAGCTCTGTTCGAATTTCCGGTGACTCTCTTTGCAATGCATTTGATTGACAGCTACAAGGCGGACCTTAGATTCGTCATGTCCGCCTTTTAGAGCATAGATCAACCTTTCCAATGACGTGTTGCATGTGTAATTCGACTCTATCTGAGCCGTTTTATGCCTGCGCGTAACGGTGCGCTCCTCCAGTTGTGCCTATGCGCATTTACGCAGAGCGCTCAGCGGTGTAAGCAGCAAGATAACTCGCGTAAGATAAGATAACTTACTTCACGGTTAAATGGCTAAAAGTAAGTCAAAAACACGTTTTAGTGTCCAGGAGGCACTGGAGAAGATTTTTGAGGACTCTTCAGACAGTGAACATTATTCCTGCCTCCTCCCTGCTTGACCATTCATGCAATTGAGCCCTCATAACCTCAAAACCTTAACTGTAACATATATTTTAAAAAGTATATATGCTCCACATGTAGTCATATATATTTGTAGTCATCAAATATATTATGAATTGGTGGTTTTTACACAGTTATGTATGTTAGTATGTGGTTTATGGTAATACCAAAACTAGTTGTAAATTTAAAAATGGCAAATTTGTGACTATTTTAACTCAAACTGATTAAAAAATACCAAAATGTAAAGGAAAAAGTACCTATTGTCTCAGAATATTATTTTGGTTACCATGTGTTCATTTGGAGTCTCCAAATGCCTTTTCGGAGCTGCGCCTAGATTTTTTAATGAAAAGACCACTGTAAAATGGTCATATGTTGTGCTATCTTCTTCAAATTTGAAACACATGTTCAGTTATAGTGTGCCTACAGCCTCATACTGTCATTCACCATTTCAGATGAATATTCAGACTATTATTCATCCTGAAAGTAATTTTTTATTTCAAGGCGGAACAAAATTTTAAATTTTTTACTGACTTCAGAGTTCCATTACTCTGTCTCTGTATCACCTAGAGTGTTCCTGACAGTTTTATAAGAAACTACAGAGGGTCTTCTTTATGGAACACTTTAATGCATCCATGTGGACAGAACAGTTTAGAAGTTACAATCATTTTAATTTGGGTATGTCATTTTTAGGCGTTTTGCTAAAAAAGGGGGTCAGGGTTTGGCGGATCATATTGCATTAAGTCTGCGATGGAGAAGCAGCTTGTGCAGGGTGTACCCCACCTTTCATCTGAAAAGGTGAAAACATTGCCTGAGCGTTTGTGTGTGTGAGCTTTGAAATTTGCAGACGCTACATATGTGTTTAATAATGGAGGAACAGCATGACCATAAACATCGCTGATGCAGTGTTGTGTGTGAGGTCAGTGTAGCTGTCCTCAGCAGAAGATAACATCATCCTGACCATAAAATAGTCTGACTGCTATTTGTGTGGCGGAGGCAGATTTGAAAAAAAAAAAAAAAAAAGGAATCCATAATTTGTTACACAGTCACCAAGCACTTTGTCTTCAACCTGCAATTACTCCTGCTGGTATTTGTTTTGCATGTAGGCTTCATTTGAATCTCAACTTTTAGTGTAAACACACCCCTTGAACAACATAGTTTACAGTAACACAGTTCAATAATAGTATATCCTTTAGTAGAGGCTAGCTGTGCTGTGTCAATGATCATTGATTGGTTAAAACCCTCTGCATGCACAGAAAAAGCCTGAATCACTTGTTGTAAGCTTGAAAGGACTTGGAAAAGCCATTTAAATAATCATCTGATACCAAATAAACTGGAAATTGCTAGAATATTATAATATCTTAAAATATCATAATATATTTGGTATATGGATATGATAATATGTTCAGAATATAGTGTTTGCTAACAACCAGTTTCTGGTTTTTTTTTGTGTGTGCATTTGTCTCTCAGCATCCATCTCATCATCCTGCCAAAGTGATTCACATTACTGGCCAACACATTTGAATTCATCTTTTCACTGTGATACTCATTCACGGCTCTCCTCTTTCCTACTAGTCCATCACCTGTTCGTGTTTATAGTTAAAGCAGCACAAAGGACTGTCTTCAGGTTACACACCATTTTGCTCATGTGGTTTTTCTGTCCCTGCTATTAAGCAGTTTTGGACAATAATTTCATAATTTCTAATTTTGTCTATCACATGTGGTAGTTATGGGCTGGAGGGCTCAGTGCTTTTTGAGGCAATGACCAGATCCAGCTCCACCATTATCCCAGTGCGTAGTTCTTAGATGGCAAAGTCTTTATGAAAGAAAAACACTAGATACGTGTCGCAACCCCGTATTCCTTGAATACAGGTGGATGCAGTCCAGCTAATTCAACTCTAATTCTTTGTTTTGAAGAGGAATAGAATTAGTATGACTGTCGGAGCTAGTTTATGGTAGTGTTGTATCCAGCATTTCCTCTGTCTGCTGTGATAACATTTACTTATTTATTTATTAAATGCTTTCTACTCTACATGTGTTTCTTCCACGATGGTGAGGGAAAATGGAAAATGATGAACATCTCTTAAATGAACCACGATATACTCTGTTAAACATTTGCAAAGTAAGGTTAGAGGACTCACTGTTGTAAATGTATGTGAATTACTGGAGTGTAATATCAGTAAAGACTATATTTTATAATGTCACGATGTCAAGTTGACACTTGAAGCGATTGTGCTGTAACTATGACAACATTTGTTGTTTTAAAGCTTCGTTAAATTGTATCCATGTAGAATTATTTCAGTCATTTTGGCAGTTTTTTTCTTTTGTTGTTTTTCTTTTGCACAGATAACTATTTGAAAGTAAAGAACATAACTGGAACCACAAGTATGTAGCCACTTATTTCTATTTCCCCATTTTTCAGCTCTTCAAAACACTGAACAATTTCAATTCAGATCTTGATGAAAATTAACTTACAACTTATGCATAAACATCATTTTCAGAGTTAAAAATTAAGTACTCAACCCACCTACTTTCTGGTTTTTATCATTTGAAAAGGATCAGTGCTGCCAAATGTCTTTACCATTTTTACATTTTTAAGTTAATATTTCAACTAAGACACAATCAAAGTAATATTGAAAACTATAATTAAATTTAACACAATGTGAATCATTTTCGGAGGGAATGTACTGCAAACATTTATGAAGAGACACTTATCTTTCCCTGCATGTTTAATACGGCTCAATTCCCGATTTTGGTATTTTATGAGGCTGTTTACAATGATCGTTATACTGGCTGAAGTTATGGTTGTGTTTACAGTGTGCTATAATTCTTTTCCATCTCTAAAATGTCCCCCTCACCACAGCTTGTCAAAGCAGCTGACAAAGCAGGCAAATTTTCACTGCCTGTCAGTGGATGCAAAGCAGCCAAACAGCCTTAAAGTAACACAGCAGACAAACTGGTGAAGCTGCTGCCATCATCAGATTTTCCCACCTCACTCAGAGCCAGGTGAATTAATCTACCGACAAGCGTAACGATACCGCTGCCCCCTCTTCTCTGAACTTTGAGCTTCAGTCAAGGAGCAGAAAGGATGATTCTGTGCTACCAAAAGAGTTAAGCTTTTATTGTTAGATATGGCTATTACCTGGTCAAAACAGATGGCAGAGCACTTATTTTAACTACTCCATTATCAGTCATTCTCTCATGAGATGTTTATTATTTAACTGGCACTCTATTAATTCAATGGACTTAAAGATTAAAACCATTTTCTGCTTCTTTTCCTCCAAGTCTGAAGAGTTCAGTTTGCACCGATGAAAATAAAATCAAAGCTTTTAGGATCAACATAAATTAATGTTGAGCCTTGATTGCTGTCCAGGAGATCTGGCTGACTCTTATGTTCAGTCTTCTTTTCTCTGAGAAATATCAGTAAAACCAAGTTACCATGATGCCAAAACAAATAGTTATTGGAATGATGCTACCTATAATGGACCACTATGTTGTTATTAATAATAAATGTAAGTTATATTAACATGATAATGAAATATCACAGCAACTGTAACACTGATTCTCCTGTTTTGTGTCTGTTGTTTTGAGAAGCACGAATGTGAGATATGAATAAAAATCTCCCACTGTGGTCTGAATATTTATAAAATGATGTTGAGTAAAAAAAATAGCAGATGATCACGATCTAATTAGTGTTCTTTATTATTAAATTACAGTTGTTACAGCAAAGTTTGCCATTTTGAAATCATAAGAAAAAGAAAGTACACCCTCTGTCATATCAAATATTAAATAACCTCATCCTTACCAGGGTATGAGGTGCGTGAGGCTTTAGATGTGCATCAACACATTACACCTGACAGGTCATTCATTATTTAACAAATCCAAGCCACAACACTATAATCAGTCTGTAAAAAAAATCTCAATACAACTTTATTGTTTCCATAGAAATAAAGAAGGTAAACAACAGCCTGGTTCTGATTATAACATTCAGTTAATTAAATGACCATTAGCTCCCCTATAAAAACAGAAATCTTTATACTTTGATGATCTGGGGGAGTTACATGCGTGAAACACGTTTCAGAGAAGAGGACTCCCCTGTACACCAAAACCTCCTCGAGTCAAATGAGTCCATCTTTCCAGAAGCTAAAGCTCGACTGACAATTGGTTTGTACACCACATCAATGATCTCAATCGCAACAGCAAATCAAAATCAGTGTAGCTGAGAAGGAAAAGAATAAATGAGTTGTGATGGTTCAGTCCAAGTTCCAGACCTCGGTTTGTTTGAAAGGCTGTACTGAGAACTAAAAGATACAGGATGAAGTTGGATGTGGATCTCTTGTTGTTGTTGTTGTTGGACAACAAACATATCGAACATGTTTTGCACGTCATTGTTTTAAGATGCCAAATGTGCGAATACCGATGTGGGCTGTGTGCAAAACAGCTAAAAATCAAACACCCATACGGGAAATGCCTGTAAATACATGTTTGTTTACATCTTCACAGAACCTTGTATAGGTTGGAATATTGTACATAGTCGGCAAGAATGTTGTAAAAATTCCAAGAATGTATCACTGACTGCCATTGAAAAAAAAAACATCTCTACTTATATTAATGTGCTGGTCATGCTGTCACGAAACTTTATTAATATTTGAGTAAAAGTCGGTTTGCCTTTCTCCCTGGTTCTATTTAAACACGTTCAGATGTTAGAGTAGCAACTGTAGTAAAAACTACTTCGCTCCGACACCTGTAGGGGGTGCTAAAATCTAAAAAAAAATTGAGAAAAGTTGCTGTGTATTGCTTCAAAGCTGGTTCAGGAAGCTAGTGAGTCATGGGTTATTCTTAGTTTCACTCACATTGCTTTTGCATGCTCACTCACAACTTTGTTCAATAAACCACTGTGTAAAATGTCATGTTGTTGGTAAAGACCAGATTCATTTTCTTTATTATGTAAAACCTTAAAATTCAAAGAGTGTAGTCTTTTCTTTGCCCATAGCTGTATATATGTTTGTCTTTGATTTGTTTTGTTTTGTTTTTTTTTTTTTTGTAAGAATTGTCTTGCTTTTGAATTATGCTTCCTGCTTTGTCCTGATCCAAAGTCTGTGGATTTTTTTTTCAATTTAGTACAGAGAAACTGATTGAGCCCAAGGACTGTGGAAACACGTAACACCAATCATATATTTGTGCATCAACGTTTCCACAAAAGGGCGAAGGCCGAGGCCCCCGGCCTCATAACCGCGGCCCTGGGCTGTGCGCATGTGTGGCCGCCCGTGTCCTGGTGCTTCAGTAGCCACCTTGGACAGCTCCGCGCGGCACAGACGCAACTGTGCAAGCGGAGGAAGTTCAGCTGAGGGCTCTGTCAGCTTTAATTAGTTTAACATCCTCTGCAAGTTCCTTCTAGACCTTCTTTACAATATACACGTACTTCTTGTGTTTCTTTGGGATCTTTTCACATCCGAATTTGAAGCCGCTCCTCCCTCGAAACACCGAGAAGCGCAGGAGGATCTTTTTTTTTTTTTTTTTCCGCCTCCCCCTGTTGGAGCTGGAGAGATGCCCGGAGCAGGATGTGCTCCAGCCGCAAGATCCTATGGAGCCTGCTCTTACTCTCCGTGGTGGAAGTGGGGCTGGGTGTGGCGAGCATCGTCCTGGGAGCCGTGGGCATCAGCTGGGTCCGGGGAGAGCACAAGCCACAGCAGGGCGACGCTTCTCCGGTCTGGAGTGGACTCTGTGTACGTTCTGGGGCAAACTCACGTCCGCGCTTTTCCCCTCTTATCTGCTCCCAGAGAGGAGGATGAGTATCTCCGGATGGCGTGGAAGTTTTAGTTCAAACTCAGGGGAAGCTATAGCCTATGCTTTCTTTCTCCCTTAAATGCTTCCTTATGTCGAATGTTGTTGAGACAAGTTGGCTTGCATTTTGCAGGTATTGAAAAAAAAAAAAGCGCAAGCTCACCTGTCCTTTTTGTAGGAAAAAGAAAAAAAAACTTTTTAATAGCTCTTGAGTTGTGGCTTTTATTTTTAAAATGTTGATGTTAAAACTGAAATATATAGGCTAATACCTACAGCTTAAGAAGAAAAGGTATGAAAGATTCATTTGAAATAAATTCTTTTTTCACTCCAGCAACAATGTTTGCATGAAGGATTGGTTTGAGAAAGCTGTGGCATATACAGCAAATTTCTGTTTTTAATTCATCAATCTTGATTTTTTTTTTTTTTTTTTTTTTTAGGCTCTACCACTCTTTTATATTGAGGCATCTTAGCTTTAGGTTTAGTGTGGTCACACTGAAAACACAACATCTGCTGTCTGCGTGTCGTGCCAGAGAGGCACTAAAACAGCCATTCAGTTTGCTGCACCAGATCCAAAGATTGGGTTGATTAGTTCATGCTTGAATTGCTCCTCAGTGCTTGGGAGGGTCAAAGCTTTTACGTCCAATCATCCTTTCAGTCTATATGCGTCTCCTCTTGTTACATTGCTGCTCCCGGCCTCATTGTCTTGATTTTGCTGCTGAACAATGAAATGGTTAGTTTTAGACATAGAAGTTACTTGAATGTGGTTCTCATCTGTTTCCAACTGCGGAATAATTTGCTGCATTTTGGCAGCTATTACTGAGAATGTCTGTAAGTGTCTTGGAGCTCAATCAATATGAATCACAAAAAGTCTTATGTGGAGCTTTTTTTTTTAATTAGAGGAAAGTAAATCCCATTTGAGGTGCAAATATGAGGAAAGAAAAGGAAAGGAAATGAGTTTGTGAATGTATATTTAATGTGCTTGCAGATGTGAGTGCTTCTAAAGCGTCGTGTAGTGGAACTGTATGTAAATATGTAAATATGTTGTGCATTGTCTGCTGATTCAGGCCCCCACAGACTGACTCAAAGTAGATTAGATGTGCAGTCGTTGATTAGATGTCCAACCTTTGTTTCTAAATATCTTTGTTTCCTGCTAAAGCTAATACTTGTCACTGAACTGCAAATTTGATTCGTTATTGTTTTTATTAAACAAAAGGCCCAAGCTAATCTCAAATCCATTATGTGTAGAGGATTTTTTGACATATTGAATCTTAAAGCTCCAGTGTTCATCATATAGGCAGTTCTTTTGGTAGAAATGTAACACAATCGTCATTTATATGTTTTCATTAGCGAAGAAGAGTGTGAAAACAAGAAAACTGTTGACTCAAATTCTCTTCTTGACAGTCTGCTTTCTTGCTTTGTCATGTTTCCACTGTCGCCCAGACTGGAAAAAGACTAAATGCTAGCTTGGCAGTGTCCAAACTCCAAACAGAGAGTAAAAGGGAGCCACATGTTCCCATTCCACACAGAAACAGTCACTACTGCTGCCTACAACTTTCAGCACAACATTGCAGCGTGGAGCCTCCATAGCCCCGTTTGTAATCCTGCTCTGCCAGCATTGTACACCCCACTGTCACAGTCTGGTCTAAATGACTGAAATCCAAGACAATATGGCTTCATGCCATGGCACAATACTGTATAGTGACATTCTCGTTTTCTGTTTTCAAGACTGGAATGAGAGAAATACAATACAAAGAAATGAAATCAAATAAAAGGGTTGTGTTTCCTGAGCAGTAATTTTCTCAACTGTTTAATTAACCTGGTTAACTTGGTCACTTTTCTCTTTCTCCAGTTTCTGGTCTGTGGGATGTGTGGAGTGCTGTGTGCTCGAAAGAGGACGGGTCTTATTGTAAGTAAATATACATATATATTTATAAATATACACCTCTAAGCTTCTCTTCACTGCAGCAACACCTTCCCTAGGGGTGCACGATAACTATCGGGCCGATAACAGGAAATTATGACGTCATCCCGATAAGTCCGATATCACGACGAATAGCCCCGATAACATATATATTTCTGTCAAGACAGCAGTGCCTCGCTCCCTCTGAGCCTTGAATGACCAGCAGTGAATGTTACGTTCAAGTAACGTCGGCATAATCAGAAAAACGATTACTCAGTAAGGAAAATCAAGAATACCCCCTCATGCCAGAAAACAACTCGTTAACTCGATCATAATTTTGGTAGTTGCTGACTTGAATTGATATTCACAGTAGTCTCCCACATGTTACACATAAAAAAAGAAAAAAAAATAGATAAGGCTGAAAGAACAACTTGCAAACGAGGGAACGTGGGAATTTACGTTACACCTTGAATGCAGCATGGAGCACAGCGTACTGATCACAACAAACATGGCGGCGTGGAACTTCGTTAAAGTTTCAAAAGAAGATAGTTTGGTGGTTATTTGTGACCAATCCTCCAAGTGAATTCTACGAGGAGGGAAGCACAAGCACAAGCTTTAATATGTAAAACCCGATAGGCCACCTACAACATAAGAATCACTTCCATGGAGTTTTGAAATCGTGCTAACGTGAGCTAACGGAAACTAATGCTAACGTGTGCAAGCCAGCAGCAGTCTCACCTCTCCTCTCCCTCATTCCTCTCATCTAAAGCTTCCATGAGATTAAAAAATAAAAACTACTGAACCTCATTTACTTTAATTAAAGGTATTAATTTAAATGGAACCACAAGCCAAAATCCTTTAAATGTAAATCCTTTTCAGTTTGTAATTTTGATGCATGTATTTCCATCAGTTCAAGGAGCCTTTATTTTTTTATATCAGTCAGTAATGAACCTTATTTAAGTTAATGTGAGATATCAAATAGGTTTGTTTGATAGCTTTAAGAAAATGTTTGAGAGGCTTAACAATAGTTTTTCATTGGAAAAAATAAATATCTGTTCATATAAAAAGTCAAAACTATTTTTGATTTTGTTCATAGTATTGATGTAATGATCTTAGGTATATGTGTGTGTTATCGGTTATTGGTTATCTGTTATCGGTTATCGGTATCGGCCTTTAGGAGCTGAAAGTTATCGGTTATCGTTGTCAGTTTTAAAAAACAGTTATCGTGCATCCCTAAACCTTCCCCATGAAAATTATCAGCAGGAGTTCAGATAAGGTACAGCCTTGTTGAAGTAAAAAAAAAGTCTGATGCTTGCAACCACACCCCTACAAAGACAGTTTTCACTGCTCTAACTGGGTCGTAAGAACTTGCAGAAGTGGTCTTGGCATATCAAACTCCAGATTTGCTTCTCACAGAAACCCTGGAGAAATCTACAGTGTCTGCATGTGAACACTTGATAGTCATACTATCAGGTCCAGTACGTGATCTGAGAAACAGTCGTACAATTAAAAGTGAGCTATAATGTCCTTTTTAAAGTGTGGACTGAAGACCATGGCTGACCCTTGGGGCATCCTGATCTCCATCAGGACAACAAAAAAATGAATTGATCCATTTTGTTAATGGTTCTGGACTCGGAATGAAAACTGAGTGTACGGTATATACGGACTGTTTTACTTAGCAACAGCAGAGAGAGTTGTGCATGTTTAGATTTGTTCTTTCCCCAGTGAGGTACCAACAAGGTCAGTGGTATTTAATGGCAGCACCGGACTTGGGATAAATGCTTCAGGAAAGAAAAAGCTGACTCAGAGTCAATGGAAAAACAAATGTTGCCGACTTCTACCCTTAATTGCCGATAGAATGAATGCAAGATATTTCAGAAGATATAACTTGCCATATATCATATATCTCACCATATGTTGCCTTTGGCTCCGTGTAGCTGATCTGCTGTCAAAATTCTGGATGTGATTTTTGGCAGCGCTTCTGAATATCTGTAAGCAGATCAGTGCAGGTAACAAACCATGCATTTTCCAACTAAGAGTGATTGCCAAGGTGAAGCCTTATCTCCTCTTCAAAGATCTGGAAAACATTCTTCACTTTTTTTTTTTAAATCTCTTTTCATTTAGGCATTTGTGAGTCCTTTTAATCAGTCTGCTGTGCAACGTTTGCAGACAGTTCAGAGCGTGCAGAAACTCGTCTTTTTACAGCAAAATGTGACCACATAACTCTTGCCTTGATACTGCTCCACTGACTTCCCTTTCACAATGATATTAAGATTTTATTTATGTTATTTATCTTATTTATCCAACCTTCTTCACATCCACACCCCTGTAAGAGCGCTGCAGTCAGCCAGCTCTATTTCTCCTAGATGATCCAAAATTAAAAGATTTTGTGGTCCTCGTGCCATAAACAGATTCATATTGCTGCATAAGACTCATTTTTTTCTCCTTGGCTTCTTTGAATATGACATCCAGTTTGCCCATTTACACTGTTTTGTTTTGTTTTTTTATTACTGTTTATTGGTTCCTTTTTATAGTGTTGCCTATTATTTTAATTGTAAATTGCAAATCAGACAATTTGTTTCACACTCTCGTATTTTCCTATACATTCCACCTTTTTTCGGATTTGGAGTTACAGAGGAAGTGGATCAGAAGTCACAGTTACAAGCGTGGGACAGAGAAACACACAGCAGCAAGAAACCAGTAGAGACCCTCGGTGCGATTCACTTTTTAAGACCGCACAGATAGTAGGAGCCTTTAACCTTGTTAGCACAATAATGTGTTGCTAAATGCTTGTGTTAAAAACACCCTATTTTTTAAAAATACCCTGTTGTTAGAGCCAACAACAATCCAGTCCCCCTGTACAGCCCTGCAGGAGGACTGGATTAGCTCTTTGGGTTTGTTGAAGCTAAAACAGATTCAGAGATGCAAGTTTTAAGTTTTTTGATTGGTTTTGCAACAGGCTCCAAGAATAACCAGAGAGGAAATTAAATAACTGTATTGTCATTTAATGAAAAACTGTGCCTTTTTGAAATATAATGTGCTTATGTTGTGGTGTTGACTAGTTTTACTGAATACACTTAACAATACATTGTATTTTTAAATCTCCAATATGATTTTAATCCCTAAATATGCATATATGAAACTAATATACGGGCAGACATATTCTGAAGCTTGTACAAATATGTATGTTCTCTATAATGAATATTTAAAACACCAGAGACTGTAAGCACCAAAGACTGCATGTGTATGTGTGTGTATTTGTGTATTTGTGTGTGTGTGTTCTGCAAAAGATGCCTGACGAAATCAGAGGAGGCATGCAGTCACCTCTCTTCTCTCTGTATCGCTCTTCAAATCTTTTTTTACAGTCTGACAGTGTCTCTAAGTCCTTGTGTTTCGCTCTGACTCGCTGTCTCCTGCAGGCAGGGCACTAATGATGGATCAATGTCAGTCCAATTTTCTGTAACAGAGACATCCCTCAGTCTCACCCAATCTGTCCCCAGCCTTTTGTCTTTCTCCTCCTGCCTTTACCTTGTTCATCTCTCCAATCCATCTCTCTGCCTCCTCCATTGAGTATAATCCCAGTCCCCCTCTTTCTCTCTCTGCCTGTGGGGTGATGATTGCATTAGGTTGGTTTAGCTCCGGACCCCTGCCAGCCGCTTTCCACACTTCTCTGGGTAATGACTGAAATCGGAGATGCCCTTTTCCATGCAGTATAGCAGCATCTGTTCTGGGAGCAGTGAGAGAATATCTGCAGTGCAGACAGAGTACATTCATTCACGTGCTTTTACAGTCAACGGAAAGTAGGGGTCATCATTTTCTATATTCTGAAGGCAGAGTAATGGAAGCGCAATCATTTCCCCATCAGGTTCTTCTGGGAACAATTACATTCTCACATTGGGATTGAGTTTTCCTTTAGCTGCTTAAAGTTCAAAACTGGGTCATTTATGGCATATGATTCATTCACTAATACTTAAAAAAAAAAATCCCACCAGCACAAAAGAAAAGAAAAAAAATACACCAAGAGTGTGATGCAAGCATATTTACAAGCACGGTAATATTTCTCGAAGAGACAGCTTGCTTCGAGAGTGATCTTATTTTCTATTAGAAAATAAGATTTATTTTGACCCGTGTGCAGACTCATCACCGCCACAGTCATTGTCCAAGACAGCAAAATAAAAGTGATGGAAGCTCTGTGGCAATTTGTGCTTCTCCCGGCTCATCACATTTTGTCACTTTGTTTACACTTCTGTTGATTGGATATCAATTTCTGCTATTTTCACTGCCATAAACATCTCACGGTGTTTATTTATGCTTTCTTTCAGATGATCCTTTTTTCAGCATGCTGCATATGTGGTCTGATTGGTGGGATTCTCAACTTCCAGTTTGTTCCGGGCTCTTAACAAACGTCCAGACTCAATGCGTTCAATCCACCTCGCTGCCATGACTCTGGCCTGTCTGGGTGAGTGAACAAAAAATGAAAACTGGATAAAATGACAAACTGTGATGGAGTATGATGCAACTGAAAACTGTTCATGTCCGCTGCATACCACACTTGTACTGTATGTTGTCGTATACAAATATTTCTTTGCAAATAGATAACCCTAGTGCTGGGCGATATGGAAAAAATCATATATCACGATATGGACTATTTTATATCACGATAACGATATATATCACGATATACCATAATAAAGTATGTTTTCAGTTATTCTCTGAAAAGTTTGGCAAAAATTGAATTGCTTACTTTTCAAGTTTATTTTGAAAGGACATTTAGCTGAACTGTCACAAACATACATATTAGTGCAGCAAAAACAGGTAGGTACAGAGGTACAGTAGCTTTCACATTTTTTTTAAAAGTGCACAACAGTTTCTGAGAGGAAAAACACATTTTTGCACTGAAGTTCAGCTATAAAAAATAAACACAAATTATTTTTCAACTTTCTGAAATCTGTAACCTTGTAGTGCAAAGTTTGCAAACCAATATAAAGTGTCTAAAGTAAATATCAGGGTTGAAGAGAACTCTGTTTAAGGCATTAACCATGAATAAAAGTGCAAACATAAAAGGCTACTTTGTAGAAGTAGATATGATTCTATCAAATTTATCATTGCAAGTTATTTAATTACATATTTGCTGTAATAATTGATAAAATTAGGTTAGAAACGATAGAAACGATAGAAAAGAAATGGCACGATACACACTTTTATATTGTCCCCACGATATATATTGTCATATTGCCCAGCACTAGATAACCCTAATGCAATAGAAACTGTATTAGTTGCTTCCCTGATTTGAGTCATGCAACCTTAACAAACTAACTCTTCCCCCACCCTCTACTCTGCATAGATAAAAAAAATAATAATAATTGTGTCTATGGCGTCTGAATGTTTGTTATAAATATCAAAAAAATGGATGGAATCCTCCTCACAGATCAAAAATAGATCCAAAATATACATCAACTTTGTGAGGGCTTGAATCTATCAGCACTTATTTAGCATTTCAGCATTCCTCCACACATGCAGAAATCTGCACCTCCTGATGTTTTGTTACTATATTCATGATTCGATTGATCTATAGCAAATAGGGAGGCATCCAGTCACTTCATCTGAACTGCGTGAGACTCACTATTAAAGACACTCTATGTCGCAATACTGCTTCTGACCACATAGGGCCTCATAGATCTGCTGTGTTGATGAAACAACCACAGACGGTACTGTGTGAGGGTTGTCTGGCGTGTCCTGTAATACCACTTCGTTCCAGTAAAGGTCGCCAGGGGCTAACACATGGGCTATGCTCCTAATGCTGCGCTTACACTTATTGTTGTGAGTGCATAAGTGCGTTCACACTGACAGTCTCAAAGTCATCACAAAGTACATTGCAAGCATACAGATGGTGCGCTCAAAACAATCGGAAAAATTGAGCACGGAACACCGGACACATCATTTATGCAATGGTGCGTCACGTGTCTTGATGTCAATGGAAATAAGTTTTCAGTGTGTCCTTGGCACCAACAACATTACACACGTAACAAGAAAAATTGGGTTAATTTTTGGAATTCACAATCGGCAAAAACTCAAATCTTGGTGGTAAGGTGGTGGTGGGTCTGGTGAAGCAGCAGAAGAAGAAAGTTCACCATTGTCATTTCTAGTGAGAGCACAATGGCACTTATACAATGTGACAGCCCTCGTGCACACTGCACATATAATAACACTGTTGCGTACAATAAACTATGTTTGAGTGTATTCCCAGAAAAATGACATTTGGAACATACCTGTTAGCTTGTGATCGCTGCCCCCTTGTGGTCAGAAGTGGTTTTACTATATAGAGAACTTTAAGCTCACTTTCACATGATGGACTGATTGCATTAAACAACTAGATCACAAATATTGTTTATCTCAAACGATTTATTTTTATCTTGAGCAGCTGTTTTTGGTATAAAAGCTAAGTTATCACACACAGGTAGAGGTGATTAGAAACGGTGTAAGCATCTGACTTTAGTTCCACTTCCTAAACACAAACATGGGGTTCATGAACCTAAATGAGTCCGACCTTCTCCACGGTGCTTTATTTATCTCCCACTAAAACTGATATCAACCAGAACTGAGAAGACATGTCGTCCCACTGCAATTGCAAGCTTGATATGAATCAGATCAGATTTTTTTTTAATCACACGTTGACAGCTTAGTGGAGTGGTTTTGTGCGTGTTAAATGTTGGTCTTCACTGTAATATCAGATTTGGAGTCAAAGTCCTGTCCCAGTTATAAACATTCACACATGTAGAAGTTATCAGAACAGTTGTGCGCAAATGCTGTGCCTGTCAGTGAGCGCGTAATAATATACAGTTTAGGAAAGCACCAGCACCTCAGAAAATACACACTATTCTTGTGTGTGTATTGTGTGTGTGTGTGTTGCTCTTATTTCTCATATTTCTGTTCAATCATGTTTAAAAAAAAAAAAACAAGGGATTGCCAAAGTCTGTAGGAGTTTAGGATTAGTGTCAAAACTTTCCCATCTTGTCCAGGGATCTCATCCTGTACCTTATCCACGTGGCTGACCTGTCGACTGGCCAGCTCTGAGCAGCAGAGGATGTTCCTGGAGAGGGAACACTCTCTGCACCATTCACATGAGATGACCGAGAAGGTAGGACATAGCTGGAAACCAGAGTCCAGATGCACAACGCTGCTGTTATTATTGCATGAACACATGCATCGACTGTGTGATTAGACATCACAACGGGTGTTTTTTTCCTCTTCAGGAGATTCTCGACAACTCAAGTAACGGCATTCCTCAGATCTCCTACAATGGACACAGTGCGGCATCACCTTGATGTTTTCTCACCGGAGGCAACTTGTGCACACTGAAACAGAGACAGTTACTTAAATACTTGCCATCGGACAGCAAATGAAGCCCGTATTTCGCTCAACGTATCACGCCGCTGTGTCCTGACAGCAGAAGGAGGGGGGCGTCTTGGAAGCTTTTTATTTGTAGAGACACAGACAGCATGACAAACATTTTTGTGCTTCTGAAATATAATGCAAACATGAGTTCAAGGACCCACTTTCCAACATAAACCAAAGCTGACAATTGTTTGACAAACAAGATGATGAATATCTCCATGTCTGATCCTAACACTAGTCGACAGGAAAGATAGATTTCAATCAGTTCTGATGAGCACAAACTAAGCATGCAGCTGATCTATTGTTTTAAAAGAGCTACTGCTGTTTCTTTTCCTTTAAGTCTCTTTCTAATTTGTTATTCGTTAAAGAAACGTACGTTGCAATAGCCAACAGTAAACGGTATGTATCATATGATAATGGAATGCTTTGACATGAAAATCCAATGATGCACAAGGTGATGTAGTGTATACCCGCGCGTGTATGTCAGGTATACTCAAATCAAACATATTTTTATAATGCTTCTTAGAAAATTAACTCAAATAAAGTATGACTAATCTGAGATGTGGGCGAGTATGGATCATGTCACAGAGAAGAGAAATTTTTTACAAAAACACTCTGACCAGGCAGAGAGGTTTTGCCTTGTGATGCCAGAATGCAGAGACCACAACATAACACAGTGATGCCTTTGGTACCGTTCATGGCTCCCGCACTCATCGCACAGTTAACAGGTGGAGTAAATCTGTTTTATAGCTCCTCTCAAGCGCACAAGTATGCATGTTTCCCTTTGTGCACATCGACGCAGCTGTGACCTCTTCCAGAAGATACGGAACTTCCTTGACAACTATCATGCTGCTCAATATTTAATTACAGTGTTTGCCTACCTCAGGAAACTCCAAACGGAGATGGTGTGTGTGTGCATCTATGCATGTGTGTGTGTGTATTTAGCAGCGTGATAAGTGTGACCCATAGCAGCAGACGCCTCTGGGAGCTCTTGCTGACTAAGAAGCTACGTCACTATCTATCACCTTGACAACACACAGGAGCGGGGCCATCCCGCCCCCGAGAGCACCAGATCTGCAACTCCTCCTGATATGTGTGTCCTACCGAGAGAAATGCTAAATCATGTGACCTCCTGTGGCGCTGCTCTGTCAGAAAGCAGTAACACTTGATCCGTCCGTGTACGTGTCAAGATATTTTCCGTGTGTCTATGTGCAGGTGGATGTAAAAGTGCGCGAGAGTGTGCATTAGCTGCACTAATTGGCACTTCAGGTCACCCTGATGATCTTGATGTGAGACGGCAGGTAAGAAGAGGAGACGGAATCAATGTGCGTCCTTGCCAGGCTTGTCAGTGCATATCGGTGTGAGGATTACATGACAAAGGGCATGGCAGTAGATGGCACATGAGTATTGCTACTTTCATGGAAAGATGACAGAATAACAGAGCTCTTTGTTAAAGAATTTTATTTATGTTGCCACAAAAAAATGGAAAGATTTACCACATAGATTTCTACATTTACTCCGTGATGCAATCATCCACTGGTGCCTAATAACTAATCTTTTGATCTGAGTCTGAAAAGTAAGACATGCAGCTTTGAAAGGTTTTGAAACATTTCAGTCAGCACAGCAAAAAAAAAGAGCTATAAAGCCCATAACTGTCTCATTATTATTACCAGAGAAAATCCACAGTTACCACCATCACCAGTCATACATAGTGAAACAACCAAAAAAACAAAGCTTCGCATCCTTAAGTCATCGCTAACCACTCTGAGCAACTTCAGTTTACATTTCATTATTTATTGCGTTACATTTCATCCATTTATTATCTACACTTGTTTCTTCCTCTTGGGGGTAATTAGTATCTGCTGAAAAGTCAAGGGTACACCGTGAACATTGTTGCCAGTCCATCACAGGGCCACATGTGAACAAACAGCCACACTCACTCTCACGGGCAGTTTAGAGTTATCATTTAGCCTTCATGTGACTGGTTTTGGACTGAGGGAGAAAACTGGAGTACCTGGAGAAAACCCACGCCCACGGAGAGAACTTACAAACTCAGATTCATTCTAGGCAACCTTCTTGGAAGTACTCACCAGGCCCCGTTTCTGCTCAGCTTCTGAGATCAGATGAGATTCTCAAGTCTCAAGTCAAGATTCAGCCTGCAGTACTGGTTGTGATTACTGGTTAATGCTAAGCAACTATTCGAGGTCAACACCACTACTTTGTCTGCCCTGCTTAGGTCCTGGACTGGATGGGTCTGGATGGAGTCTGCACCCGACATCACAACACCAACCAGCACACGCTTCATTTACATACTTCCACAGTGCACCACATGCATCACCACAACACCATTCACTGTCATGTGTCTTCGCCTGCCCAGTCCATTTGTGCTTCACTGTCAGAATCAGGGTGTTGCATGTCAAAGCGGGCCGGGGAAGGACACATGCTCACTCACACATACGCACAGGAAAACTTATATCTGCTCCAATATCAAATTAGCATATATATTTGACTTAAAACGAAAAAAAAAACTAACTGTTAATATATATGCAGACAGTTGATCAAGGGGGGATGAAAGGAATATTGGAGCTGTGATACAACAGTGCTTCCACATTACATTTCAAATGGTAATAAATTGCATTCTGATAATTATTTTTTGAGGAGTAACCTTTTGTTGTTTTTGTTGCCATTTAGTCATAGGTTTTCCTTAAAGCAAAAAATATGTTGATATGATAGTCATTCACAAAAAATCCTCTGAATGGACAGCAGAATAGACGACAGCAGATTTGTCTCAGTTAAGGGTTTTGAATGATTTATTTCACTGACACATTCTGGGACATAGTTAAAGCAACAGTCAAGATATGTGACTCTAACTTTTCTTACTCTTGTAAAAACATTTGTTTATATGTACATTTCAAAATAACTGTCTCCTATTTCCATTTTTTTCCGGTTTTACATGCCATGCTGTCATTCCACCGCCTCACCAGCAGGGGGAAACGTAATCAAACAAATTCGAACTTTGAACGGCTTGTTGGTCTTTTCGGGTTTTTCCTTCCAGCGGAAATCACCTCTTGTTTGTCTTCCGGGTTTCTCTACGCAGCATGGCGAATTTCGAGCATGCTGAAGATGACCCGAAACACGTGAAAATGCCCGATAAAACCCCCGCCGTTTGCGCTCCGGCTCATCCGGATCAAGCGCCCCTCGCGCCGGCGGGATTTGCGGACGGCACCCCGAGCGCGATCCCGTCGTTCGCCGCCGCCTCGGAGCTGCTGTCAGCGCCGTACTCGTGCCTGGTCATGAGCACGCGCCGGAGGCACGTCGCCCTGCCGCCCGTGTACCTGAACAAGAAAAAGACTGGTATACAGGAGGAGCTGGACAGCGAGCTGCTCAGGTTCTCCCACAGGTACTAACACGAAACAGGTGTTTGTTTATGTGCAAAACTGGAGAACTTATGGTTGCATGTGCTAGTAATAACTTATGTGTAATTTTTCCTTGAAAATCTCATATGACTGACTTTATCCAGATGATTCAGCTAAGAAATTATTTAGGAAGAACTGATGACATCATCTTTGGTCACAGAGAGACAGCACAACTTGTATTTTTGTTCAGCCTGAAAGCACAGATGAAACACTAGTCCCAAGAATATGGTAATATTTTGTATTTGATAAAATGAGATGTGCAAAACAGGATACAGTCCAGCTGTCATGAGAAGAGTCTTCAACACAACTATTACCAACATTTAAAGATGGTTATACAAGCAACTGTAAAACAAATGAAAATGACTTAATTATGGCTGTGCACATAAACCTTATCCTTCAAGTCACTTTGTCTTGTTATCTCTGCCAATGATTACTGCCGGTGTGTGCACGAGAAACACAAGAAGCTGAAGTAATTATACCGAACAAAAATATTAACGCAACACTCTTGTTTTTGCCCCCATTTTTTCATGAGCTGAACTCAAAGATCAAAGACGCCATTTTTCTGTCTCTGTTAGCGAGCGCTCCTCTTTTGCTGAGATAATGCATCCACCTCACAGGTCTGGCACATCAAGATGCTGATTGGACAGCATGATTATTGCACAGGTGTGTCTTAGGCTGGCTTCTATAATGTGCAGTTTTACTGTATTGGGGGGGACCAGCCAGTATCTGGTGTGCAACACCTCTCCTTCTCAGAGAGTTGATCAGGTTGTTGATTGTGGAGTGTTGGTCCGCTCCGCTTCAATGGCGGTCCAAAGTTGCTGGATATTGGCAGGAACTGGAACACGCCGTCGTAGACGCCGGTCCAGGGCGTCCCAAACATGCTCAGTGAGTCCGGTGAGTACGCTGACCACGCAAGAGCTGGGATGTTTTCAGCTTCCAGGAAGAGCCTTGCAACATGAGGCCGTGCATTATCGTGCTGCAGCAGCAGGAGGTGATGATCGAGGATGAACGGGCCTCCGGACCTCGTCACGGTGTCTCTGCATTCAAGATACCATCAATAAAATGCACCTGTGTTCATTATCCATAACATACATGACCCCACCACCACCATGGGCCACCCGATCCACAATGTTGACTTCAGCAAACCACCCACCCAACACAACGGCGTGCACGCTGTCTGCCATCTGTAATCAGTGAACCTCTCTCCAAAGTGTCAGATGCCATCGAATGTGAACTTTTTTCCCACACAAGGCAGTCATGATGACGAACTGCAGTCAAACCGATTGTTGGAGCGGCTGTCTGGGTGGTTGGTCTCAGGTGGTGTTGGAGGTGAAGATGCTGGCTGTAGAGGTCCGGGGCTGGTGTGGTTACAGGTGGTCTGCGGCTGTGAAGCCAGTTGGATGTACCGCAAAATTCTTGGAAACGCCCTTGGGGATGGGTTATAGCAGAGAAATGAACTTCGAGTTCACGGGCAACAGCTCTGGTGGAAATTCCTACAGTCTTAGATCTTTGAGTCCAGCTCATGAAAAATTAAGGCAAAAACATAAGTGTTGCATTGATATTTTTTTTTCAGTGTATGTCGTCACCCACAGCAAAATAACACAATAGCCAGTCAACATGTGGGCTTCGTGTCTCTATTAACCCTTTCATGTTTACCCTTTTAGAGAAGCTGTTATAAACAGGATTTCAGCTGTTTTGTACTGTGTTTTTGTGGTCTGCGCGGTTGATGTGGCACACATAATGATAATGATGTTGTATCAAGCCTCTCCCAGTGTGTACAACTTGCTCTGTTTGTATTTTCCAGTCTGAACGGAGTACCGTTAGCCTATGACAACATCAGGATAATGGCCAAACAAGGAAATATTTACGATGACAGTGGCTACATCCACATGGACATTGAAGCCAACTTCATTGTGTTTCAGCCCATAAATGGACAGAAGCTTCTGGTAAGATTTATGTCATTCGGGTAGAGATGCCTATAACCCCAGAAATCATGCAGAAACATATGATTTCTGGGGTTTTTCTGTAGATTTCTGAAGGAAACCCCAGAAATGTAAATAACTCATAGAGCAGCATCATTTATTTCTCTAGGGGAAAGTGAATAAACTTGGGGTCAGCCATGTGGGCTGCCTCGTGCACGGCTGTTTTAACGCCAGCATCCCCAGGCCCAATCTGGTCTCTGTGGAAACGTGGAGAGATGCCGGGCCGAGGATCGGGACGGAGCTGGAGTTTGAGGTGACTGCGCTTGATGCTGATGCTGCGGGGGTGCTGCTGATCAGAGGACGTATGAACAGAACCAGGTACGCAAATGTATAAGTAAATATACAGCCACGTGTCGGCGCAAAATTAATCTGGGCGGCTTTCTTTTCAAAATCACTCAGACATCAATTTTGGAAACTGGAACATATGATGATGCAAGCAGTTGCTTTGCTCGCTCTGGCCTGGTGCACGTCTACGTGTTGTATCTGTCTACGACCACCTGGGAAGAGTCAAAAATACAGTTGATACCAGAAGCTTTCATACACTGTATTAAAAGACACAAACTTTTTTTTTTTTTCTCATTCTGACATCAAAGCAGACTAAACCTTTCCTGTTAAGGTCAGATAAGGAAAGTACTTCCTTCAAAGTCCTGAGTGTGTTGACAAAATAGTCAGTAAGTACACAATAGAAAGTTTCATGAAAGCTAATAACATGTTAAAGTGTTATAACTTTCACTCCTGTCTCTTTAAAAAAAATTCAATTTTTTTTTTCAACTTTGCTTTTGGTAGTATAAAATACTGCCTTTTTTTTTGTAGGAACAGTGCAGTTTCACCCTCCGTTCACTGCTGTGTTTGCGTTTTTGTGCGTCCTTAGGGTGCAGGAGCTGCTGGCTATGGGCGAGAGCTCAGAGTTGAGCATCCCTGCAGAACAGTCAGAACCCCAGGATGTAGAACCAACCCAAGCGCCGATCCAGGGCTCTCCTAATGACACCCCCAAAAAGAAAAAGAAAAAGAAGGACAAAATCAAAGATGAGGAGACAGCAGAAGAAGTAACAAGGATGCCTCCCGGGCAGCTGGACATCAGTGCAGCATCAGAGCTAAATGGAACAATCGATGAGAGGAACGTTGATGAATCTGGTGGGAAAAAGAGGAAGAAAAAGAAGAAGGAAAAGCATCTGAAAGAAGAGGAGGAGGAGGTTGAGGTCTCTCGCATGGAGGTCCATTGCAGTGACTCCAGTGGTTACCTTAGTGACAAGCCGAGCAAGAAAAGGAAGTATGAAAGTGGGAATGGGTCCACATATCAGGGCTTGGTGAAGATTCCACCCCAGCAAAACCCAAAAAGAAGAGAAAAGGTAACATCGAGCAGTTTGCCTGAAAGAGGTGGACAGTTCTGCGTGGAAAATCGGGTGAACTGTATGGAATAATTGAGGCTGAGCTTAGTTCTGGTTCTGGAGGAATACCCTGACGTGCCTTAATGATTAAAACACATGCGTGAAAGCAGCTTTTTGACTCATTTCAGGTTCTTCCGGGATCCTTTGAAATCAATTGAACTGAAGATCAGACATGCAGGCCAGTGGGGATGGTGGTAGAAACGGAGCTGTCCTCAGTGGACTGTGATTCCAGTTTGCTGCCTGATGGTGGAGCTAAGCTGCTTCAAACACACCAGAGCTCTCTGGTACACAAAAAGCCCAAAGTGGAAACATGTCAAGTCTAGTTGGCCAGCAGTGGCAGTTTTTTCTCTAAAGTATGAGAAACTGATATTCACTGCTGTGCTTTTACTCCTGTTAAGATACAGTTGATTTGCTTCATGGATTTGTACGGTTCTTAAACAGTCTGCCTTAGCAACAACTTCAATAAAGGGTTTGAGATTCTTGCTTCCTGGCAGTGGCGGCTTTTAGTGGCATCGTTGAATTGCCGTGGTATGTGTTTTATCTACTTTAACTGAGAACCGAAGAAATGAAAAATAAATATTTGATTCTCATCCCACCTGAGATCTCTTCATTCCTTCTGCCAAGGCACTACAGTAATGTGTTGTACGTTTGGAGAATCTCTTGTTGGCAGGGGGACTTATTCATTTCATTTTATTGATTCATTCCAGACATGTCAAAACAATCTTTATAAAGCTTAGACAATTTTAACACTATCATGAATCTATGTATCTGAAAATAAATATAATACATGTATAAAATATATAATGCATAAATCAATATATACTGACCCATGTGCATAAGTATAATTTAGAAACACATAGAACCTCTTGTAAATAAATCTAAATATTAACTTAAACTTCAGGAACAAGTTTGCCTGAACATTTTACCAGCTTGGCCACAGTCAAACTTCAAAGTAAGACAATTTAGAGATCCAGATACTGGACCCAGGCATTTTTTTTTTTTTTTTTTTTAATATTCAACCTTGGGCCTGAAATCCAGTCTCCAACTGCTCTTTTTCAGTGATGTATTTTACTTTTTAACTTTATGAAGGCAGATCACATTTAGAAATCTAAACTGTTACTTTGCTTCATCAGAGAATGTACTACATCCTATTAATAATGAATAGTGCTAAAGTTTAGTGTTTTCCAAAAAGAAAGATTCTCCCACTGTGAGTCTCTAAATGCCAGCCAGTAGGTGTTACATGATCAAGGGCTTAGAGATAGCACAAAAAAAATCTCTTTTTTTTTTTTCTCAAACCCTACCTCCACACACACACATCCCCCTGCCCTTCAATCTGATTAGCTGATAGGTGTTTGGAGTTGGGGAGCTTATCAGAAGCTGCCTAAAAGAGGACAGATAAGAAGCTTTCAATTAACTCGGCTTGTCTTCATGTGTCACCTAACGGCTGTATTTCTGTCATCAGCTCCAGTTGCTGCATAATGTAGTTTCTCTTCAAGGGCTCCTAAATTGAATCTTTTTTTTTTGTTGTTGTTCAGATAGCATTGTAATTAAATTATCAAGTTGGATATTAATAACTTTGCAAAAGAAACGTATACAGTCCATTGACTTGCTGTTCTACTAGTTTAAAAATAATGTTACCACCTTGTATAAGGCACACGGGTTGCCAGGTTATAACAAAAAATGTTTTATATTAATAGAACTCGTTCGACCATCTAAAGCCTCACTCATCAGCCTGATCCCAGGGTGAGAAATTTGTGTTTGAAATTTTGTTAAATGAATTGCTAAAGATTTTATATAGTAAACATTTTAATAGGCTTTTAATATGGTTTCAGAAAGAAGGCTATATTTAGGTGACAAAAATGAGTTTAGTAATCTTAAGATTAGCTTCCATTGGTTCTGATATAAATGCGTTGCTATGCTTCTGCTCTAATTTGAAAGCTTCCTGTCATGTAATTTTCGTTCAACTGTTGTGCATCTAACAGGCGACTGTACATTTCTACAAAAAAAAAACATAAAAATAGTGTTTCTATTTATTTTTTTAACTTTCTTATTTATTTTTTTAAGAAATGAGTGGGGGGAAATGGCTTGTTGGTTTAATGTGTTCAATGTGTTAATGTTAAGTATAAGACGATAAAATGTCTTCATCATAATAATATTGGGCCTATTTCTGAGGCTGCGGTTGGTTATTTGTCTTGCAAGAGTTGACAAACACGCTGAATATAAGTGAAAGAATTTAGGTATTTATTTTACAAGGAAGTGGACCAATCAGTTTCACCTCAATGGTTGCAGCCATAGACTCCAGTGAAGCCCAGCTGGTGGTAAAGATGCACCAATTGTAATTTTGGCCGATTTGCGTTTTTTTGTTTCTTAATCAGCTGCATACATTAAATTAATCAACGATGAATGATAGCAGAAGCTGCAGAGCTGTGTGCTCTCCTGGCTTTGTTTTAAGCCCCTTAACCTTATTGAGCCTTACAAGCTGTAATAATGACTTTCTTTGCTGATCGGTACTCACAGTAGTAAACTTCCACTACGTGCTCCCTGGTGACATCATGGTGTGATGACTTCATTCCCAGATGGGAAAAGAAACTGGATTTTTCAGTATCCTGAGCATTTAAACTGAAGTATATGCTGACAAACGTAACTGAAATATACATTTTCTAGGCTGTAAATATGATGCGCATACCGAACAAAACATATATCAGCCAGTACAAGCTAATTTCAGGAACCAGTCTTAGTGGTTACCAGTCGGAGGGAATGAGACAAAAATCAGCTGATTCCAGTCAGTGTTGGCGTAAGTGTACTGCTGAAGAGAAAAAGATGAGCCAAAGTAGCTGCTTATCAGGCCTATTTGGCGTGCAAGTGATCAAAGCAGAAGACAGAAGTTTAATTGGTTTTTAGTAGGTATGCACATTTTGGATTTTTTTTTTATGACTGTTAACCGATGCCCTTTAACGATTAATAACCGTTAACCGATAAATCCGGAAGGGTTGGCTGCCGCGATGTTGCGCGCGTTGCCGAGCACGCATGCGGACACTTCCCCGTGTATACTCTCGCAGCAATGTGTCGCCGTCACTTTTGATTTATACTAGCACGGTCTCCGCTATGTTATTCCACGCGACAGCGCAAGAGCGACAATCACGAACTAGCTAAACTTACTAAACTTATCTCTTGCGTTTTTCCACTTCCTCACCGTCTCGGCCATATCCAGGCCCACATTCATCGTAATCTCCCTCCACGAATTACTAGAATATGTGCTGTCTTTGTAGTGTGGAGAACAAGAATCGTACAGATGTGGGTACTTCCTCATTTTTTCTATGCGAATGTAGAATTGACCAATCAGAGGCCCGTTGCACCTGTTGACACGCCCCCATGAGTTAATTGAATTACGTAGCTCAAAAACAAAATTGACCGTTAGTATTAATCAGTTGGAGTTACTGTTATCGGTTAACAGTTAAACGGTTAACCATGTGCATCCCTAGTTTTTATTCTGCGTACTAGTCGCCGGCCTCGGTGTGTTAATGGTTATTCTTACCATGCTGCTGCCAAGCCAGAGCAATAGATGATGTAATAGTTAACTGTCTTAGACAGGTGATTTCTCAAGAGGAAAGCTCAGTCCCCATCTCATTTACCCTGATGGGCAGTCAGATACCAATAACGACTAATCAGCAGGTGTCCACAGCAGGGAGATACATGGGCTCCAGCTAAGAGTCTGAATTTTGGCTTTCTTTTTTTCTCCGCCCACACCAGGGATGTGTTCCACTATCTCAGGCTCATATATCTCAAAAATGGGAAGATTAACGTTCTACATTCTACACCACAGGTATTCACAGTCCTCAGATGAACCAATCCCGAACTGTTTTCCCACATAAACTCTAGACTCTGGCTATATTTGCAGATTCCCCATCGCTGAATGGAGATCAAGGCAAAAGAAAAGGATGACAAAGGACAAAATGATTCCTTAGTTCAGGAAGAACATTACAATGGACTGTCTCCCTCCATCACGTTGTCTCTCTAAGTGCCAGTGTTCACGGCGGTTAAGCAGGCTTTAAAGAGTTATTCTCCTAATATTAGCTAGCATGACGGCTAATGCTGCAGCTAGACGGTCAGGTTGTCCAGTAGACTGCCTGTCCAATGACCCGGGGATTTACTTTTGACTCATTTTCCCTGTTTACATTTTTCCTACATTGATTCTTACATTGTCTCACACTGTTTATCCTTCCTTCATATTTGGATCACTCAGCAGAACCACTTGCGTGTCTCAGTGACCCTAAGAGCTATACCAGCAGAAGCTTTAGTCTTCAGGTGGGACACCCAAGCTGGACAGGTCTTAGGGTAGAGGCCTGACAGAGTGCAATCCACTTCTCCAGGTTGAGATCTGGACACACAGCTAACAACTGCTGTGAAGAAAACACTAACAGTGTAATGTGTAAAAAAAAAAAAAAAAAAAAAAGAACATGCCCCCTTCACATTTCTGACTGACTGCCCCCTCTTATGTGCATTCCCAGAATGCCCTGCTACAAGCATGGAGATTTTCCCAGCCGTTCACTTTAACTTTGCTCAACTCAACGATGTTTCACTGCGCCAGGTAACCGTCATTTCCCGGACTGAAATGCAGCCAAACTCGAGAGCGGCGTCTCTTGGGATCCATGTTGTGGCGAGTGAAGTCCCGTCGGCGACGGATGTGACGTCAACACTAGCGCGGAGTTGATTAACTGAAGTCTGCAAAGTTGAGATGGTTAGGGTTTTTCTTTCTGTCTAAAAATGCACTCATTTTAATTTTGATGCAATCAAATTTCAAAACGCTGGAATGGCCAGGAATAGAAATGTATAAAATTAAGAAAAAATAAGCTGTTTATACATCTCACCTAATCAGATTAGCCGTTACTATGGGCTGTCCAGGCTCTTTACAAATGGAGAGAGAGCTTGGTCTGCATAGTCAGTTGTCAGGAGAATTTGTTCTCAGTGAGAGTTGGACTCAGCGCTGCCCTTTGTCATCAATTCTGTTCATGTTTATGGGCAGAACTTCTATGTGCAGCCAAAGCGCGGAGTAGTTTCAGTTTGGTGGTCGTGGGATTTCATCTCTGCTTTTTGCCGATGATGTGGTCCTGTTGGCAGCATCGAGCGGGGATATTCAGCTCTCACTGGAGCGGATCGCAAGCAGCAGGGATCAGAATCAGCACTTTCAAATCTGAGACCATGGTGCTCAGTTGGAAAAGGGGAGAATGCTTTGACTGGGTTGGGGGGTGACGTTCTGCCTCAAGTGGAGGAGTTTAAGTATCTCGGGGGTTTTTGTTCACGAATTCATAGTTCACGAGTGATGGAAGAATGGAGCAGGAGATTTTAAAGGTGGATTGGTGCAACTTTGTACCAGCCTGTTGATCTTTGTTCCAACCCTCACCTATGGTCATGAACTGTGGGTAATTACCAAAAGAATGAGATCGCGAATACAAGCGGCAGAAATGAGTTTCCTCCGCAGGGTGGCTGGACTCTCCCTTAGAGATGGGGTGAGTTCAGTCATTCGGGAGAAATTCAGAGTAGAGTCGCTGCTCCTTCACATCAAGAGGAGCCAGTTGAGGTGGTTCGGGCATCTGACCAGGATGCTCCCTGGACACCTTCCTTGAGAGGTGTTTTGGGCATGTCCTACTGGGAGAAGGCCACGAGGCAGAGCCAGAACATGCTGGAGAGACTACATCTCTTGGCTGGGAAGGGCCTCAGTGTTCTCTTGGAGGAGCTGGAAGAGACAGCTGGGGGGGGGGGGGGGGGGGGGGGGGGGTCTGGGCCTCTCTGCTTAAACTGCTGCTCTCGTGACCCGACAACGGATATGCAGAAGTTAAAGGATGGATGGATGAATCATCTGTGTTTTTTAACTGGATAATTTGACAACATACATTTTCCCTTTCTTGACAAATGGAAGAAGGTTGCCAGGTTCTGTCAAAACATCCTCACATCACACTGTACATTTATTAAACTAATTCATCAGGGTGTTTCCTCAAGTACTTCTTCCAATGAGAGCATAGTCCATGCATGTAGACAAACAAACAAAACCACACATTGCACATATTTCATTCTTCACCAGAGGAAGACCAAGTTCAGTCAATAGCTTTGTGGTAATCCAAGATTCAAATGGTCATGAGAAATTGCACAGATTGAGTCCCATTCTTTGAATGATCTCATCTTTGTGAGTCGTTTCCACTCCAAAAATGTAGAAAACATTAAAAAAAAAAAAAAAGATTTAAGAGACTATTCTGAGCGATCAGACAGTTTTTCTGTGTAATTCGTCCTCCCATGACCTCCCTCTTGTGTTATCTCTCTCATTTGGCCAGCTCTAACCCCAACCCGGGTGCACCTCTCTTGCACCTGTACCTCCTCCCTCCATGATCTCTCATTTATCTTGTTATCCCTCCTATCACTGCTTTCCCTCTCATCCCTCGCCTCCTCCTCCTCAGCGTCCTCCTGATTTATAGGAGGCAGTGTGCAGTTCACACACATTCCACTTCTGACACCCATCCCACCACCCCCTCCTACAACTGGACTCTCATATCTACATACGGTCATTTATCTTTGTGATCCTCCGATGGATAGAAGTGGAGGGAGGGTTAGAGAAATGAGACAATAGATGTGTAGAGTGTTTGCTTGAGCCCCTGTCTCCATTGATAGGAGCTGGATCTGGTGTGTGTCTGTGTGTGAGTGTTAACGTGTGGATAGATTGGCTCTGGATCACTATTTCCTGTGTCAAAGTTTCCAAGCCTGGCGGTTCCTACATGAAAGAGCCTGTGGAGGCTTTATGGAGAACAAACGGCGGCTTGATGCAATTTCCCAGGTTCAGGACTCATACACACAACAACTCTTGGCAAATGAGTCCTGCTCTCTCACTCATTCACCCATGCAGACATATCCATAACCCACAATCCACAAATCCCCATCCTTACACACCCTGCTGGCCAAGGCTAATTAGTTATGTGGTCGGCACTCTGCTCTATCCCAGAGCCCCAAATGGCAGCGGGTCATAAAATCTTAAGTGTTCCACCAGTCAGAGCCGTGCAACTGTGGCCATATATCGTCTCCACACGGCTCAGGCAGAGCTGACTTGTATCAAAGCCGGTCTATCACGAGCCAACTGACATCTATGAAATCCCTTAATGGCATTTTCAAAGGCATTTCTGAGAGTTTTTTGGCACCTCTGCTTTGCATCTCTGTTTTTATGCTTGCTCAGGTAGGAAAATGGCCCACTCTCACGCAGAGCCAGACAGGATCCAGCATTAAAATCTTTCCTAAGAGATCAGTGTCTGCACACAAACATGTATAAGCAAGCACACATGCAAACACACGAGTAACCCCGAAAGTAAACGTCACATTTGGTTGGTGAGCTGGATTCCCATAGTTAGTTTGTTTCCTTGGCACCCGACACCCACAGTCCCGCTCTTAGTAACCGTGGTGACGACGGGAGTGTCCTCCTGTGACACGCTTTGCTCAAGGGAATTGTGTTAGTTTCTGTGAATGTCTGTTTTTTTTTTTTTCTTCTAATTTCACTCATCAGGTTTATTACCTTTTGGATTCATTAGTGAGTGTGTAAAGAGAGGGCCGTGTTACCTTCAACTGGTATTCAGTAAAAGGGATAGATTATCTGATCTCTGTGCGTACGTGTGTGTCACATTTTGCATGTCAGGAGATGTTAAAAAAAAAAAAAAGAAGCCAACAAAAAACATTATTGAAACATTATCTCCAATATAAGTAAAAGCTACTGAATTGCTTTCCACTCGTGAGATGACATGAGGTATAAAGTCTGAGGCTACTTTACAGGTGATATTCTTATTATTCAAATACACACAAGTCTAGGATGTCACCCACAAAGGAGCTCTCTTCCTCTCATTACTGCAGAGGGAGAGAGGAATTACAAATCTGTCACAGCAGTGTTCATTTGTACTCACTAAGATGAAGAAAAACCAAACACCATGACAGACATCATTTAGGAAAATATGTTTGTTTTTCAGAAGATAATCAGGTCATAACAATATTAATGTGTGGAGCCACAGTCAGCAGATTAGCAGAAACAATGGAAACATGGCTCTTAGTAAAGGTAAAGAAAATATTAAAGAAGTAGTAAGTAGTAAAGAAGATATTTTTCTTATTTAGCATTTTGAATGGAAGACTTTTTTTTTTTTAAGTCCTTGCATGATCTGGACCCATAATTAAAAGTCTTCAGGCACATCTCTACTTAAAAAGTCTCCATAATATGCTTATTTTTCAAGTTCATAACTTTATTTGGGTTTTCTGCTTAAATAAAGCCCCCCCCCCCATGCTGAACTTCAGTTACTACTCTTTTAGACCTGACAGATTTATCACTTTGAATAAGGCAAAAAAAAAAAAAAAGAATGAAAAAAACAGCTTTTTTTGGAGGTGGATCATGCAGCTGTGCCACATGGTCACAAGCAAGGTAAAGGAAAAGCAAGACTGCCAGCAAGGCGTGTCAGGCAGTGGGAGAGAATAATTCATTCAATAGGTAACAATATGATGGCACTTTGCCAACTAGTCTCCAGACTGCTCAGCGTTTTGCAGGTCCTGCAGGGGAGTTGACCTGGGAATTCAGTGCACGACTCCTCAGTGTGCTCACAGCTCCCTCGCAGCCTGTTTCTTTTTCCTACTACCTCAGCATTCTTTGCCCTCCTCCTCTTATTTGCCTCCTCGATGTGGTCCTCCCAGGAAATGGGGACCGTTAAGAATGATGTGCTTGTAGGCTTACAAAATCAGCACCATGTTGGATAAACACCGTAAATTTTTGATGACGTTTTTAAATCGTACTAATACCTTCTCTTTAAGTGGTTTCTCAGTATCCTCTCTGATATTTGCTGCTCGTCAGTTTTGGAGCCTCATTAGTATTTTTGCAGCAATATTAATTTCTTCTCCAGCCTGTGACTTGGTAGTCACACGCACCTCTTCATTGACTGAGACACTTATACAATCTCATGGAACATTGTACGAACTAAAATGCCATCAAAAGAGGGATTTATTTAACAACGCCCTACTGATTTGATTGGAATCTTGGTTCGGGGAAATAAAAAAAACTATATGATTCAATAAAAGACACTACACGGTTGAACACAGAATATCTGACAAAATTGCTGCCATTGAATCAAGTTACACTCCAATCTTTTTTTTTTTTTACAAAAAATGCACATACCAGTATTTCATCGTGACACTGAATGAATCTTGGGACTGCAAGAAGCTGCAGTTAACTAAAGTTGCACGGTCAGTTTCAGAGTGTTGCGTGATTAAAGAACTGCCATGGTACCATCAAAGGACAGAACCACTCTGGCTCTTTGCAGTCCAACAGTAAATGTTTTGTCTTTTGGTCTCTGAATGGTTGCCCACTCTTGCTTCAGACACTAGAATTTTTTCTCGACCCCTAGAACTAATTGCATACGCATTTCAGTATCCGTATTTTGATTTTTAATTAGTCTAGCTTCACATCAAGAAGGTTCCTGGTTCCTACCCAGGCTCAGATTTTCCGAGGAGGGCTTTGCATGTTCTCCCTGAGTTAGAGTAAGTTTTTTCCATGTTCTTCAGCTTCCTCCCATGGTTGTCAGGCTGACTGCTGATTGTAGATGGTAGATGGCAGACTTGAGAGTAGGTTGTTTGTCTTTCCATGTTAACCCTTTGATCCGCTTGTGACCTGTGAAAAGTGGAGTTGGTGATCATTTGAAAAAGTATTTTCATTATACTGGTTAAAACAATTTTTACATTCCTAGAATTGATAATTAGATAATAGTTATGCGATTAATATGAAATGAATCTGTCATCTGTGGAGGCTGGAGCATGGTTAAAAACAGGGTTTTCTGGAGGCATAATTCTGGAACTGTGGTTTTTGTTGGAGGCTATAAGGAAGAGGCTGAGCTTCACCCACTCCTCCTTTAAAAAGGTTCCCGCCTCTGGCCCTGTGACAACTAATATTCTTGTATTTGTGTGTCTGGCTGTTTGCAGTTCTGTGTGTGTATGTGAGTGTGTGTGTGTGTGTGTGTGCGTGTGTGTGAGAGATTCATGCCCTGACCAGTGAGATTAATAGGACTCCATATAATCAAGAGGTAATGGGAGGCTCACAGGCGTCTAGACAGTGTTCAGCCCAAACTGTAACTCCTACACCCAAAACAATAAGGAATTATAGTAAAGAGGAGACACAGATTTAAGAATTAAAGGTAATTTTATTTTTTTTCAAATCATCTCAACATCATCCACAAAGACAAAGCTAATCTTGGTACAATGAGTCCAAATAAGTGTACACAACAACCACATGGTGATTCATATCTAAACAACAGCCAAATGTAAAAAAAAAAAAAAAAAAAATCTTTTTATCACTTCTTGTGCCGTTTACATAAATATTGAGAGAAAGGAAGAAGAGTGGAGAGTAGTATGAGGGTAGGGGTAAGGAGAGGAACATACACTGTATGTCATCAGACCTGTAGCCAAAACCTCCCAAAACCACAGAAAAATAAATAAATGAAGAGGGAGAAAAAAAAAAAAAAACTTGGGGGTCTGGAAAAAATGATCTCACATTTAGTCATGTGGCTCAACATGACAATACCCAGGACACAAGTAAATATTTTATTGTCATATTTTTATGTCGGCCTTGTCAAACTGCCGGGCAGAACTGAAGGTAGGCAAGACAGAAAGTTAAAAAAAAAAAAAAAAAACATGGGTGGTCAACGCTGCTGCTAATGATGTGTACATTAGAGCGGTTTTCTGGAAAAGCACTTATAATGTCATCGCAGTCAAGATGAAAGAAACTTCCTCCATCAATGAACCATCCACTCACTCTCAAGAAGAGTCATTTTAATCATCAAAGACTGCCAAGAGCAAATATCTTTAACACATGAAAAACGAAAAGACACAAAGATCTTGAAATGGTCCAAAGTAAGTTTGGAGATGTACTCTGATTTCACTAAAGACAACTCTGAGAGTTACTTCTTCTCTTGTTATTGAAAGTGCTCATGTTCGTCATGAAAACGAGATGAGAGCTCAAGCTTCACAACAGGTGGATCACAAACAAACACAAAGCATCAAGAGAAAGAAAAATAATTACAATAAAAAAATAAATAACAAAATAATAAAATAACTTTAATACTTTTGGCATCCCCAAATATACTGTTGAATGTGGATTTTATTATGCCGTGTGTGCTGTGTGTGCTATATATAGCATATATATATATATATATATATATATATATGTATATATGTATATATATATATATAGCACATATATATATAGCTAGTGTCGTGTATAAACCTGCAGTGGAGTTTTTGTTATTCATTTTCTTTCTGAACCTATGTAAGCACATTTTCTCATGATGACAAAACTCTGAGAAAAATTGGAAATCCCCAAGCTCTTCAGTCAAATTACTTTGACACGCCTACAGTGTTATGTGTTCATATGCACACTGAGAAAAGCACTTACATTGTCTCACTTCCACAAACAAGAAGTGTTAAATACATTGACATGCAATGACCTGTTAAACTTCGGTTACCATGAAAGAGTGGTCAGAGCTCACCATGTCATGAATCCTGCATAAAACAGAGACTGTATTTAAAGGATGGATGTAACCACTGTGATATCATGTGCTGATTTGTGGAAAACCACTTTTAAGCTTTGAGTTTGGCAATTTGCCTTTTTTTTGTCCTTCTCCTTCTCTTTTTGAAGCAACAATGACCATATTTATGTAAGACTGGAGCTGCAGGATTATACTTTCAACCTGACTAAATGAAAATACTTCTCTTTGTGGGACAATAGCTACATAATATCTGTTATATTATGACCACACCACATTGATCACAATTTCATTTATTTAGTGACACCATAATGAGCTGTGATAAAATTCAACTGAGTCCTTTTAAAGGAGACAGTTTCAGAAGAATATATATATATATATATATATATATATATATCTATATATATATATATATATATATATATATATATATATATATTATATATATATATATATATATTATATATATATATATATATATAAACTGTCCACAGACGTCCATGCAGATAAACAGATAGATTGCATAAACACCCGAGAAAGTACTCGGTGATAGTAATCACTGCACTTGGTGTTTCCAGGACCATGACACACACAAAAACAAGTGGACTCTAGATGAAAACAATACCAGCCCCGGTAATGCGGCTGGTAATCATTTTCAGGGAAGAGCCATCAGAAATTTGAAATCCAGCTGAGATCTGGTGACGTTTCTCTTTGATGTTCTCCACATTTCACAGCTCGTTGGTTCTTCAGCACCACTGGCACTGTGTTGAGTAGAGAAAATCTAATATCTGTGGAAAACTAGTGTAAACCTATTGCAAATAAATGATCTCAGTATAAAGAGAAAAAAAACCCACTAAAGTAGCAGATTAATGCTTACACACAAGCACAAAGAGTAACATGTCATGAGAAGAAACCTGTGGTGCGTAATGCTTAAGTTATGCTGCTCTTATGTTCACCATCCTCGTTATAATCTTGGTTAAAATGTGGCATCAGTCTCAAAGGGACATCAGAGTCAACAGAAGTAGAATATGACTCTTAAAACAAATGAAACTTGGCACCCTGAAAATACACAGTAAAGAATGGACGACCATCTTTCAAAAAATAAACAGTTACTCAGACAGAAAGGAGGGGGGGGGTGGGAGGAGGGGGGGGGGGAGTCAAGGAAAGGTGCTGACATGGTTGAGGGTGGCTGAAAGAGCCACACGGTGACATTTTCAGCAAGTCTGGATTTAAAAGCAGGAGGGTTATTTAGAAAGGAAGAGCTGATGGTATGCAGCGGTTTGGCAGACGAAGGGTGTGTGTGTGTGTGAGCTGGGGGTGGTGGTGGTGGGGGGGGGGGCATTTAAGAAGATATATGATGTGGTTTTGGAGTTTGTCCAAGGCATGAGCCCTATCTTTCACATGGCCACCCAGCTGTGCAAACACCCCGTAACTGGCTGCTGGCAAAAAGCATCCCACCAGTCAGTGGGCGAGATGGAGCGGAGAGAGAGACGAGGGAACCAATGAGAAAGCTAGAGTGTGTGGAGAGAGGCGGAACCAAAGAGGAGCGAGTCAGAGTGACACAATGAAGGAGAGGATGATAGGTCAGAAGTTAAACACATCTTCTTTACTCCCTCCGTCTCCCTTTATTTCAGAGTTTCAGATTCGAATTGGCCTGAATATTATGACAAGTTGTTTGGAGGATTATGGGTCAAGCATGCGAGTGTAATATTCTATTATTCACATGAGGTTAACACGCAGAAACATCAACTTTCTCTCTCTGCAGGATGGACACAAAGAACCAACTGTTTGACTTTCATGATTTGTGCAAATAAGAGAGAGGTTTTTGTAAAGCTTGTGAGGTAAACAAACAAAAACCAAGGTGTGGAGGGAAAGAGTTCAGAAATTGAGACAAAGAAGAAGAAATGATATCAAGTACAGAGAAAGAAAGAAACATAACCTGAGAGGAGTGTTTTGAGTCAGATTTATGGTAGAAGAGGTCTGAGAAGAGAGCCAGCAGAGGAATAAGACAGATTTACATGGTGAGAAGAGATTTGGCTGCTCTGCAGCGGCACAGTGGACACATGCTGTTCTCTGGTGATCTCTGCATTTATTATGTTTCTCTGCATTTACAAAAACTACAATCTACATTCTCAGAGTAAAAACTCAATGTTTACATGTTAAAAAAAAAATATACATACATATATATATACATATATATATATATATATATATATATATATATATATATATATATATATATATGTATATATACTGATATATATACTGCACAGTTTTGTCTTCGTCGACCATTTGATATGAAGGTGATTTTCACCAACCCACAGAATGAGTTCTTTCCAGGCTGCCTTCTCACATTTATTGTGGTTAGTTACTTCACTGCCCCAATATCCAAGAAGGGCTCGGTGTCAGGATGTTTCTTTCTTCAGTTCACTCAGTGGCGTTTGTTGGCAGAAGTGCTGGGCTACATTTGGACATTAAGGCAGATTAACTGCAGTCAGTAGCATTCTAGACTGATCGCTCTTCTTATCATATAAAAATGTCAGAATTCGCAGCTAATATTCACACTGTTATCTATGTATTGTCAGTATGAGATCATTTACATGGCGCCCTGTTTTAGTCTTCTTCATAAATTTAAAAACCCAGCTCTCTCTGAATTTAACATCCAGACTTTAGACAAAGATTCGGTTTCATTCTAAGTTTGAATATGTCATTCTTCCACTGTTTATTTCCATAAACATTTGGTAGCTTTGCAAGCTATCATTAATTTCACTCTGTTTGACCACTAATAAGAGAGCTCTGCAGGAAATTAACCATTATGCTTGTCTGTGTGAAGATCTTTTCCTGACTAAAATTGGGATAAACCCCTGTTGGTGTGTGTGTCACTCTGAGTGTGTTTATGTGCCTCTTTTGGGGTTTTACTCCTTATTTAAGACCAATATTTACCAAGTAGCCCCAGGGTGAGATTACCTCATATTCTCCCACCCAGCTGTGCTTTCTCAGTGTTTCCACGACAACCGGCGGAATGTCTCGTCATGTTTATCTGCCTGCCAGGAAACCAGAGAAAGAAGAAGAAGAAGAAGAAGCTGGAGGGAGATGGAGAAGATACACTCAGGTTGGAGTGTGCATACAAGACACTCTTTCGTTCACACTCTTGCTCAAATTGAATAATCACACACACACAAAATGCAAAAGCAAATTAAAATTGCTAAAAGAGCAAAGAGTTGTTGGTAGATTCTTGATGTAAATTGTATAATCAAACAAAAGCTCAAACATTTACCATAACAACAAAATCTTTATCAAGACTTACTTTGATATGACAAGTCTAAATGTCTGCTTGTAGGTTAGAAAGCATATTCTAAACTAAAATGTACATATTAATGAACCTATAATCAGTCAAATCAACACAATGACTACATCACCGAAACATTAAAGTGGCACAGACAACTATTCAGTCACAGTTACTGTGATATCAGAAACTACTACAGTTAGGTTGACCTCAAAAGGTCAACCATTTTAAATGCTGGTTGACTGACGGTGAAAAAAAAAAAAAATCATCATGCAAGACATGTAAAGACCTTCTTTGAGTAGTGGTTTCATTCTGTACTACACTATATCCTGCAAATTGAACCTAGTGGGGCTACCTGGTTTTGTAGGACACTGCTACTGGAAAAATGAATATGATTTTTGGAAAAACGTTCATCGATGAGTCAAAGTCATTCTGGTATAATGTTCTGTGGATAGACAAAACCAAAGTCTTATATGCCTTCTAAGGACCCTCTTGAGGGTGTGGTAACTCAGTCCTTTAAAGAAAAAACTCTTTTTTTAAAGGCTGATTGTTACATATTTATATATTAAAAAATGAAGTCCATATAGCAAAAAGAGAACCCTAACCTGCAACAAAAAAAAAAAAAATGCACTTGAGATCCATCAGCACACAATAATGCTTTTATGCTCTGGTGCTTGGCTTGATATCCTACTGAAAACCTTAAAAGATAATAGAAATGTGAGATAACAAAACGTACTCTTGGTAAACATTCATAATTGACAATGCGCAGCAGTCCCTGTGATGGACAGGTGGCCTGTCCAGGAGATATTCCCTGCTCTCACCAGAAAAGTCCTGGGATGGATGGATGGATGGATGGATGGATGGATGCTAAACAGGTCCTCTTTTTCTCTCTTGGGCAGAAAACTCATCCTAACAACTCAGACCACAGAGCCAAATTCTCCTGCCCAAAATGATCTGTTATATGTAAAACATGAACATGAGGTGTAACCACATAGCAATTTTTTTCTAATCATAATGACCAGGCATTAAAGCCCACAGACAGTAGCTCTCTCGGCAGTGCCTGCACTGTGGACACTGTCATGTGTCATTGCCATGGAAACGGATAGTTATTTGCTTTGATTTGCAACATAAAAGCTTGTGGTGTGTAATGACTGTCAGAGAATGTTCTGTTTGGTCTTCTCTTGGATGGTTTAAGTGTTAAAAGTGTCATTATTTAGCCTCTGAGGCCTCGGGGACAGTGCAAACAAGACTGTATGACCTTTTGTCAAGAGCCTCCGTTCTTCAGAAGCTCATTAAGGACATACAGAAGGACAGCACATCAATTGGTGGGGCCCTCTAGCTTCCTCTCGGTCTTTTTAAGCCTCACTAAACCACTCGCGGGCCGACTAACGGAAGAAATGGACTCAATTTAGAGTAAGAGTAGTCATGAAAGATGTCGCACTGTGAGGTGGTGTCGGGGACTTATTAAAACAGCAGGAAGGGCCCTTGGACTTGGGCCAAGTAGGATCTCACCCCGTAGTGCACTGACCGGATTTGGAGAAAGTTAAATGGACCTGTTATGATGTTTTTCTGTTTTGCTTTCTGTGCCCATACAGAACGCTTTTAGTGTGGCTGAAAGCTAAACCCTTTAAACCGTCGGCAATTTATAAGACCGGGAATGGAGATGCAAGGATCGTTTACAAGAATCAACGTTAGTGGATTTTGTCAGTGACGTGAACCTCGCGGAGTTTCCGCAAAAGTACCACACTACACCAGAACCAAAACAACGGGTGGATGATACATCATCATGTCCAGACATCCAGACGCAGATATGCGACCCTTCGTGGACTAGAGACCTCCAGGACGGCGCGTGCACGGCTCAGCTCCGCGCCGATCCTCTGGCGACGGGCTCACCGAGGTGCTGCAGCCCCGGGAGCCACGGGCACGCGAAGAGCAAGCGGAGGAGGATCATCACCGTGGTCCAGCGACAGGCGGCCAACGTGCGGGAAAGGAAGCGGATGTTTAGTCTGAATGAGGCGTTTGATGAACTGAGGAGAAAGGTTCCCACCTTTGCTTATGAGAAGAGACTGTCCCGCATCGAGACGCTTGCGCCTGGCCATCGTCTACATATCCTTCATGACGGACCTGCTGGAGCACACCTGAGACAGAGGAGTTTAGTCTCAGCCTCATCCGACAGAGACTTCACTTTCTTGTTGGGTCTCAATTTCAGCAACAAGACAGATATAGACAAAGGGGGAGGGCAACTGCTTTAAGATTATTCATTATTTAGTTGCAAAAGAAATTTTAAAGAAATGCTATTATTTTCAGAAATATTTGCCACTAAGTCTCAAGATTTTTTGGGTTTAAATCCCCTTTTATTTCGGGGGAGGGGAGCTGCTCACCATATAGTTCAGTCTGTAAATAGTAAGCTATTATAATATAAGTGCGTATAGCTGTAGTTACTGTTCTTTTAGCTCATTTTTGCTAAAAAAAAAAAAAAAAAAAACAAGGACATTTTTTACTTCAAATCTCATATTATATATATATATATATATATATATATATATATATATATATATATATATATATATATATATATATATATATATATATATATACACACACACACACATTTCTGCTGTTTAAAATAAACCTACAGGCTAAGTTCACGAGCGAGTTGCTTGCTTTGCAACGAAATGTAAAAGAATATTTTAATGTGATCTGACCAAATTTATGCAACCATTGTCATTTTGTGAGACCAGGGTGTTTATTTTGTCTTATTCCATTCAATACAAATTTAAAGACATGAATGTTTATATTTTAACATTTCTAGTCTGAAAGGCCTTAAGAGGAATTGCATATCAATATTATAGACATGTGGGTTTCAGCACCTCGGAGAGCGACTCGCCCCCTCGCCTCACCTGACTGCAAACAAGAAGCAGGTGAGGCGCTGAAGAAAGATGAGTTCTTTGGCCTTGTAGGCTTTATGAGCAAATGCAGCTGATTTTTATTGGAAATTCAAGTCACACTGCCTGAAGCCAGGGGATCTCTTTGGTACTGAGGTGTAAATTGAATGTAATCAGTGATGAAGCGGGGGGCAAGCTCTGGTTGTGTAAAAGGGTAGACCTCTGGGACACGTATTTGTTCTGGGCTGCAGGATTTAAACCAGAGTTGGGAGATCTGGATCCGAAAGGGGCTTCTTGTGGTGCCTCGTGATTAGTCTTCCACTGTTTCTCATCAGAGGTGAGACCTTACGGTGGTTATTTCACTCAGACCACCTACAATGGTTGCGGGTTTAAAACCATATTTGAAAGGATTTCTCCCACAGTTTTGACAGACTCCAGAACTGGTATTGTATGTGTCTAAGTGAGCAATGGCTCTTATTTCTCTTCATAGTTCATCTTTATCACCTCCTGTATTTGCATTGTGCCCCAGCCGCGTACACGCCTTCAGCGACCCCGCTGTGCTCACGGATCCGCCTTGAGAGCTCCCTGGAACGGGCCGCCCTTTAAACCTGAGCCGCGGTGCCGAGATCCCCGCGGGGAGTCCGCACTATTTAAGTGCATACCTCAACCCTGGGCTGCTGACGGGAAAATAAACACCTTGGTCTACTTACACAAAGAGCGACCTCCTGCTGGGCGACCTCCTGTAGGTCTGATGTTTTTCACCACCATTGCTGCTCCCATATCAGGTTGAAACCTGTACACGCGGACTCATGGTCTATACAAGTGGAGGAACTTTAGTCACCTTACTTTACTGGATTCATTTGCAATAGGAAAGAAAAAAGGGGGATGTGATGTTTTTAACGCTCAGTGACGTGATTGTATCTTTTATGAAATACTTCAAAATACAGCTGGAAAATAGTTTTCATTATTTCCATGAAAAGAGAAACAGCGAACCAGACTCTTAAATGCCAAAATGAGACAGTAGGAACCAAAACGAAGCAACCCATTCCCGTTTTGCAGGCCTCAGGAACAAAAGCAGTAAAGTTATGAGCCTGAACATGAGAGTAGGTAGTCTAAGCTAAAGGAATTCCATGCACTTGTTCTGTTTACTTTGCAGTCGATCCAGGACAAAAATGTTCATGTTGGGCAGAATGAAACGAATAGAAAGAAAGAAACTGTCTTTAAGAGACATTTTACTGTGTTTGCACGAAGCTGTGTGATTCAATAACACCCGCCCCTTTCACATTTCCCCTTTCCTGCGTAAAGCTTTACTGTATTTCTAATATTATAACTAGAAGTCTTCTTGCCCTGCAGTATTATGTTACACCCCTCCTTACCCAATCACAACGCTCCCCAAAATCCTCCTGCCCGCTCCCCTCTATAAGAGCTCGGGTCGGCCCAGTCTGGCAGACTCCTCTCCTGATCCGTTGCGCACAAACTTTCGTAATCCAAGTTCACATCCCAATGCGGGCCACACTCTTTATTACCTGCTCTGTTTGTTGATGTTGTAACCACTTCAGAGGACTTGGGTCAGGGGTTACAACCGTCCAACGGGCAACAGAAGGGGGTTTTTCAAGAGACGATGCGGGAAGACAACTCCTCCCCGATGGACAGCGCCGGCAACAGTGAGGAGGAGACCGACCGTCAGCTGCCGCGGAGAGGCGCGAGGAAGAGGCGGACGGCACGGAGGAGCACGGACGAAGAGGATGAAGGGGACGTGGAGAGTCCCAGCACTGGGAAGAAGAAATGCAGAAAAAGCTGCGATGGAGAAGGAGGAGGAGGAGGAGGAGGCAGCGCCGGAAGCGGCGGCAGCGAAGCCAGCAGCAGCCCCGCGCCCTCCTTCGATGACCTGCAGACGCAGCGCGTGATGGCCAACATCCGCGAGCGGCAACGCACGCAGTCACTCAACGAGGCCTTCACGTCGTTACGTAAGATTATTCCCACCCTTCCGTCGGACAAACTCAGCAAGATCCAGACGCTGAAGCTGGCCGCGCGGTACATCGACTTCTTGTGCCAAGTTTTGCAGAGCGACGAGCTGGACGCGCGAGGGACCAGCTGCAGCTACGTGGCCCACGAACGCTTGAGCTACGCGTTCTCAGTCTGGAGGATGGGGGGCGCCTGGTCTTTGTCCACGACGTCCCACTAGCTGGGCCATGGTTACTGGTGATGGGAACAGCATGGTAAGGTGAACCGCTTTACTGCTCATCCTGCAGGGACGTGAGATGTGCGAGGAGTAGTGCGCATTTTACGCACTGAAATATCAGCTGAAATATCTTAGCATTATAGTTTTCTCCAGTAGACTTTGGATCCAGTATCCAGTCAAACATTTATTATGTTGCATGTTTTTGTGAATTTGCATGCTATGTGTTAACCACCAGATTACATCAACTGAAAGTCTTGAAAAGCTGAAAGAAAGTGTATTTTCACCTTAAATCAAATTTCAATGCCAACACCATGAATGAGATCATAACCTGGCTACATTACTGCACGCACAGCCCACAAATTCAAACAGAAATGTGGTAAAGTGTAATGAAATCATTTTCTTAACTATATGTATATTTCTTTCACAGATTACTGAGACTGGAGAACTAGCGAAGGGAAACCTTTGAAACAGGCCAAAGACAGCAGAGGCCCAGGCTCAACTGTGCTTCAGGCCTCAGAGAAAAGAAGCCTTTTCATATTTCCCTTTGCATGGACCCTAATGTTTGCAAGGGAGCACTTAGGACAGACTGGACGGAAATGAAGAAAGAGAGACCACTGCGACTATGAATGTTGTACAAACAAAACTAGCTCTGACAAACTGCTCTGTTTTGAAACAAGAGGGGAAAATGACAATCCACTCCTCATTCCCTGTGACAGTATTTCACAGAAAATGAAGTATTTTTGTATTTATTTTTCTACACAGTTATGAAATTCCTTCCCCCCCCCTCTTAAATAGAAGTTATTTATTTTTGCCAAATGACAGAACGGCGAATGGATCTAAACTTTGAACGTTTTGTGTGTTGTAAATATTTGTTAATAATATGTTGAATAAAATTGGAGATCTCTTTCATTTCTTTTAAGTGTCTGGATGTTCGTTAAAGCTCTAACAATACAATAAACAGTTCAATTACATTCCTGCCAGCTGAAGTTTGAGAGTAGTTATTTTTATGCACAAAATTTGTTATAAATATATTTTACTTATTTTTGAAAGAAAAATAGTTTCTTATGGTTTCTGTACTTTGAGCTCGTGTAGAGTTTATTTTCACTGGTTGCTGGTGAATCCCCAGTTAACTGAACCAGAGTGGAGGGGGCAAAAGAAAACATCTCATACCACTGGTGTATTCTGTAGTGATTTCATGAGCTCGGGGATCTGGGAAAGCCATAATTAGCCGGTGGTCTGTTTGAACATGGTGAATTTGGAGCTGTAGGAGGCATGCATGATATTCCCAGATGTCCTCTGATCCACAGGTCAGCATGGGAGTTGCCTGCAGGTGCTGCAGCAGCTATATCTCAAGAGTTTTGACAGATAAATGGAGTGGATCATGATACAAAACTGGATGGAACTATGGAGCTGCATGTATGAGTACTTCCTTTGGGAAAAAGGGGGAGATTATTCATACACAAAATGAAAACACTGAATTATCAAAATAAGTGTTAGAGTTTTTAATAAGTATAAAAAAAAATACTTAACCATAGACAAGTCACAGTGAATATTAATCTGGCTGTTGGTCTTGCAGTATTTTCATTCTACTTTAATTTTCTAAAGGTATATTTTAATAGTTTCCCACTAATGAAGCCACAATGAAACAAAGGTGAATTCAGGTTATACCACAACAAAACTCCAACCATTGGAGTCAATCTAAAAGTTGTCAAAAAGAGCTATTTGGCTTTGTGTGGAAATATGTAGGCTATCAATGTATCATTTCATTTAATCAGAAAACTGTTTATTTTTTTAATGAGTAATGCATAAACTAGTTAAATGAGTCTTGCATCAGTACATAAAGGCAAGTGTAAGTCAGACACCTCCATCATTTTGCAGTGATTTTAGCTGGAACAATCAGAGTTGAAAGCCTATAAGGAGTTCCACATCTCCCCACCTTGTTGTTAAGACATGATTATGGGAGCATTACTGTGTTTTTGCATTGCGGGTTGCGTGCGGAAGGTAATGCCATCAGCTCTGACCTGAAGCCCCCGCCTGCCAACTGGGGGGAATCGATTCCCACCCTTAGATCACCGTGGCTGTGTTATCTTAAACTTGAGGCTGTTGCTCTGACACACAGGAATGTCACCTTTGAGGCTTCAAAACACACACACAAACACATATAGGTTATACACACACAGAGGGAGATTTCTCACGCCTATGAAACAGGGAAATACGTTCCACACAGAAGGAGAGTAAGAGGGGGAAGAGGGCTCCTGTCCCCCTTTGATGTTTCAAAGTAATGGGATGACCGCTTGTTATCAGTGTGAAGGCATCTGGTGCTCCAGCTTTAAGTGTGCTATGATTTATAGACTCTTTGATGACTGACACACACTCTCACACACACTCTCTCCCACTCATTAATCAAGCTTTATATCTTCTTGCTTTTTAGGCTTCTAGCCCTTACACTGACCTAAGCCAAAGGTACAGGCCTGTGTGTATTTTATTAATGCCAAGAGCTATAAATCTTCCTCTAGATGGATTTCCGATTCCGATACAATGAAAACAAGTCTGAATTGAAGTTTGTTTGGTTGTTTAAACACTCAGAAGTCTACACAGAAGTCTACCTGTGTCTTTTCACTTCTCACAGAAAAGTGTCTCCTTTACTTACTTTCAATCTCTCTCTGAAGTTCCCATTACGGGGCAGCAAGCCCTGGTTTACATTAACCCTCAACACCACAAAAAGACCAGGGGGGAGAGGAAGTCAGGCTGAGACAGACAGGGGGGAGAAAGAGACTTGATTTGCAAGTCTGGTTTCCATTAGAGCTAATTATCTGTGTTTCATCTCAACCTGAAGCAGTTAATGTGAGTGTATAAGTGCACATGTTTATATGTGCGATAAAGTTTCTTTTTACTTGTGATCTGTGGCCTTTATCCGTACAACTCAAGTCAAGATAATCATACCTGAGGGCATTTTATAAGCTAAGATTAAATTCTTCCATCTTCTATCTATGTCAGTCAGTGGTGGTATAACCTGAAGAACAGGCCTCAGTAGAGCACATTTACTAATTTTTTTTTGTTGCATAGCTGCATGTTCAGACTGATTGAGGATATTTTGAAATTTTCCCTTCATAGAAGCTTTTGGCCTTTTCCTTTTATTTGGTGTATTCTTTTGCACATCTTTCAGAGCTCCAGCTGAAGGTGTAGTGTGGCTGAGGGTCAAGTCTAGTTCATTACTTTGGCCTGATGTAGTGCAAAAAAAAAATTAAGATAGCAGCACAGCAGCACATTACATAACACACTGTCATTGTTTGTTTAACAAAAATTACACCTAAATGCAAAAGCAGTAAAATAATAATAATAATAATGATTAATTTAAAAAAAAAAATCAAAGTGCACTCTGTGATTCAGCATCTTGTTGAAACATCTTTAGCCTCATTAACTGGAAGCAGTTGCTGGTAAGACATATTGGTGCTTTCGGTCTCTCACATTGCTGCGGAAGAATTTTGACCCACTCTTTACAATGCTGCTTCAGTCCATTGAGGTTTGTGGGAATTCATTCATGCATAGCTCTTGTTAGATCTGATCTTTTACTGGGTCATTGCCGCAGCTTGGTTCTTTCCTTTTTCAGCCATTCTGTTGCAGATTAGTTGGTATTAGCGGGACCATTGTCCTGCTTCATTGAAGGTTTAGCTCTTGGTGTGATATTTGACTTGAGACCACTGAGATGCACTTGCACTTTTAAGCGTTCTCGTATTGATTGCTGTGTTGTGAACGCATCGTACTTCAGTACAACACTGGAGATCTCTGCTTGGTGGCAAAATACAGACTCAGAGTTGACAATACAACCATATACAACATGGAAACAGTGTTGGAAGAAGTTATTGTTTTGCTTTTGTTGTAGAGAAAACAAATCTGCCACCGTCTGCAATGGTTTATTAGGCCTTTAAATCAAAGCCATCAGGACAGAAGTCTGTTTCTCTCCTTTTGCAGATGGAGGAAATTGACAACGAGAAACACCAACAGTGTTTTCTTATGTGTCTTTTGACAACTTGTTGTATCAGATTGCCTCCCTTTTTCAACACAATACCACACACACCAAACCCGTAACTGCAGCAGAGCTCCCTTGCAGGTCACTTGCGGTCAACTGCCGCAGGGACCTACATTAACGCCTCAAGGGCTCAAGCACATCTTACATCTCACACATGCATCGTGTATGTTTTCGAGGACGTGCACAACCAACCTGCGGCAAGAATCCAAGATGCAGTCGGCAGCCATGATGCCATGAGGCCCCTCTCAAGTTTTCCCTTCCATAATTACTTTCATGATTCTTTTGTTCACCTGTAGCTCTGTGAGGTAGTTTCATCTTTATTGTTGTGTAACACAGTATCGTAAAGTGTTATGCATTTGTTGTGAGAAATAGCTGGGACGGGAGTCCAAAGTTTTTTTTTACTGGTTTTTGGCCAAAAGTAGGGATGGGAGATTACAGGAACTGGATGAAACTTCCTAAAAGTAACCAAATATTCATTCAAGTGAAATTCAAACTGCTGTTTTGACACAGAAGATTTGAGACCAAACTGATTTAAGACCAAACATCTATACTTTTGTGTAGTCTGTTCAAGGACAATGTTCCAGAAGTCTTGTTTAATTGTTTAGGTGAAGCTTTGTAAACCTAATCTGTGCTGCTATGGTCTTTTTCTCCTGGTATCCCTTCTCAACAAACCATATTTGTTCAGTCTTTTTCTAATTTTACTGTCATTAATCTCAGCGTTTAACATTCGAACTCAGGCCTGTAGAGGCTGAGATGTAGATCTTTGGTTTCTCTGTGCAGTTTTTACAAGAATTACACAGTCTGACCTTGGGATGGACCGACTCTGATGTCCACTCTTTGCCTTGAATGTTTTCAGCTTTGGAATATCCTTTCTTTTCTTCTCAGAGGTGATTCAGTCATGGAGTGTACTTGGGTTTTCACACACTGCTTCTTCATTTTTCTTCATCTGAGGTTGTTTTAATTGAGTTTGAATACCTACTGTAGGCTAGATGACTTTTTATGGTCAGATATGTAACATTTTTCCACACAAAAGAAGGAGTTTCCTTCCTTTTTCATGAATGTACATTAATAATGAGAACATTGTTGCTATGACAAGAGCAGGGATAAGGTGACAGGGGAAGTGAAGGTAGTTTCCCTGTTGGCCCAGCAGTCTGCTAACATAATAAGCATTCACTCGCTCGTATCCCCTGAGGTCGGTGCCAACTGGACCCATCAGTTTCTGACCTGTGACCTCACAAACTGACCCTCTCACCAGAATGCAGCAACCCCCAGCTGGACCACGAGCTGCCACATTCGCCTTCACAAAATACCAACTCAGTCCACTTATGCTTGTCAGATACATAGACAAAGCTGAGCGGAGCAGAGAGATTTGACCCTGGATTATTGAGGGAGTTGAAAATGAACGAGGTTATGGAGCAGTGAAAAAAAAGAAGAGAATTCAAGAAAGAAGGGAACAAACTTATACAAATCCTCTGAGCTCTCTTGCCCATGGGTGTTTATCTTGCAGATTGAGTTAAACACAAGCCCCTTATAACTCTCCACATTCCAGACAATATCACAGTGGCCCCGCTTTACAAATATAAACATAGGCACTCTATCAAAGACAAGCAGGGCTCGATCAAACACATAGGCTCTTTCTCCTAACTTAATTTACTGCGCCCTATACAAAGTGCCTTTATTGGATTTGAGTTTTCAGAATGTTTAATTACAGCTCAAAATGGGGACCTTTAGGAGGTCTGTTGATTAAGGTTAAAGAGGTTTCATCATGTTTACCTTATAAAACCACAGTGGTTTCTTATCGAGGACAGATCTACAAGCTATCAGTACAGAGAAGTCTCAGGTCGCACACAACACGATGTGTGTTATTTCCACAGAGAGAGGACATTGTTTGACTTTACACAGAGCCATTCACAGAGATGGGAACGTGGCTTCAAGTGGGGGAAATGCCTGTTTCCTTGTTGCGTTAATAGCAGACAAGATTGTTTGAACGAAGTTCGGGTAACTCAGATTTGTCTGATACGCATACACACACAGACACACACCAAGTGTTGCATCATCCTGGATTATATGAGTTTTTTTTGGGGACTTTTCTCTGTTGAAAGCAATAAGCAGAGTACAGCCGGAGTTTACTGGCATGCCGGGGGCCCCTGTCATGAGTGAGTCTGCACAAACATACACGTACAAAAGGGCGGAGTGAGGGATGACTTGGCACTAAGAACGACTCCAGCCTCAGTGTTGGTCCAAGGGGAGCTGTGCTGGGAGAGAAATAGATGTTAAAATCTCCAGCCTTCCCCTGGTTTTAACTGCGGGGTGGTCTCTCTCCATTTATTCCTCCATCATCTTTACTTCTATCTCTTTGGTGCCTCTGTCATTACTTTGAGGTGGTCTGTTTCTGTCTTTCCACCTTTCTCTTACTCCCTCTCTTACATCTCGCCCCCTCCCTCATCCCCACTTTCCTCATCTTCATCACAGACTCTCATTTTACGTATCTTATAATCTATCCTTGCTTTGTGTAATAGTCCCCCTCTCATTTTTTTACCACCACACACAAATACAAACACACTCCTCATGCTTCCATGTTTACAGAGTGCTGTGCTCTAAAAATTTGTCTAAGCACACTTTTAGAAGGAAGAAAAACCACACTGAGACAAAGAGAAAGATGCCAGGACTGAAAGAAAACAAAGTCTTGCTGATGCAGTGGATAATTGCCAGCCAGCATTTTTCTAGCCTGTTGTGCTCTGAATCAGAGTGTGGGTGTTTTTTTTTTTCTTCTTCTTCTTCATATTTTTCTTTTTGGCTTTAAAAAAGTGTAATATTAACACATTGTGTTTGCTTTTCTATCTGGCGTTTTTTCTGTCTGCCTCTGTCTTTCTTTTCTCTCTCCAAAGGTGTTGGTTGTGTGATTTTAAAAGCCTGGCGTTTGGTGTCATTTGAACCATTTGCATGTTTTTTCAACTCCTATAAAACTGGACTAAATGCCCTGTAATTCTCTTCCCCCCGCTGCCTGGTAAATGTTAGTGCCAACTTCCAAGCGCTCTCTCATACCAATACACACATATAAAATGTGGACATGGCATACTGACAGGAAAAGTGTAAAGTAACACCACCTCTTAAAAAAGAGGCAAAAGGTCCTGAGACCAAATGTACACACAGTAAATAAGAACTCATTAAAGAAGCAGTATGTTTGTAAAATTCTGTTTCACCCAAAAAAAAAAAAAAAAATTGATAGTTTGCAAAGTCTCACTCAAAACCTTGCATGTGTTGTCTTTGTGTTTTCCCATGTGTTCATCCACATCCAGGTTTGGTGAAAACACAGAGGAAGCACAGTGTCGCGTTTAAAGTCACTCAGGTGAGCTGCTTACAAGCAGACTCAAAATTGTCTGTAGCTTTCAAATCAGCCGACGCCAGATGAGATCTGCTGTGACTGGTTGTTTCAGTGCTGTTCACTTCAATAAAAAAAAAAAGTAATCTGTGCGTGTGGGCTAGCTCTGATCCTCAGACTCACTTCAGGTAGCTGGGAGCTGCAGTCAGCTGGTGCTGTTCGTCGAAAATGAAATCTCTAAGTGACTGCATGTTGATAACCAGGTGTTAAATTATGCTGGGGCCCACAGCAGAGCTATGCTTTTTCATCCCAAACTCATTTCCTGTTGGAGCTCAGTTCTGTCTGCCTTTCAGGACCGCAGCATTTCCAACACGAATGCAGATCTCGCAAGTTACCTCAGAGCCTTCAGTTCGGTCGGTGAAAAATGACTGTTGATGAGTCAAGAATGGCAGTATTTAGTGAGCTACTGCAAGTAAATGCAAAGCAAAGGCAACTTCTTTCACCTTTCACCAGGTGTCCAAGATGTACCCTCCCTCTTACTCGCCCAAAGCACTCTATGTTCTCCAAACGCTAATTAGGATTGAAGTGGATGGATGGATGGATGGATGGATGGATGGATGGATGGATGGATATTTCACAAGATCACACTGGGTAAGGTACTCAACTGCAAAACTTCTTCACTGGTGTAAAAGTCCAAATAGTAGTTTTATTAAAAACTGCCACCAAAACCAAAAATCAAACAGATACCCAACAAAAAGAGTCTGTGTTCAGTAATCAGAGGGCAAAGAAAATACTGAGAAGCAGGCTGGAACGTGATGTTTCGACCATGTGCCGAGTCTCCGATATGCAGATGTTTCAAAACAGTTGTCTCAAACAGATGTTGTTCGAAACACTGGTGTCACATGACCGAGGCAGAGTGAAGCTTCGGAGGCTTTCATATCTGTTTCTGCAGGTGATGTACCTGCTGCTTGGTTTACAGTGTTTTTCACAAGCCTCATTACACATCTATCCAAACTGCAAACGCAACAAACACATCAAACTTTGAAGATTTTTGTGAGATGAGATTTGGTGATAGTTTGAACAACAGAAAATTATTAACATAACGTTTGATATTGTGATGGATTAGTAGGGAGTCAAAAAAAGATATTTTCCATGAAATGGTCAAATGCCTTAGATATGGTCTTTATGTTCTTTTGTGAATAAAATATGAACTTTTGAGTTTTGCATATCATTGCATTCTCTTTTTATTTATGCTTTACACACCATCCCAACTTTTTTTGGAACTGGGGTTGTAATATATGGAGCCCCGTTTGGGTCATAATTCAATTAATAAATGAGTCTATCATTATGAAATACAGGCGTTTATTATTATTAAATATTTCCCATTATTATGATAATGGTTTCGTTTTTTCATAAGAATGAGCTTTTACATAATAAAGACTTTGTTTCTCATAAGAATGATTTGTGTGTCAATCACAGCAGAGAGGGCGGAGCCATTTATGTGATTGGCTGCTCTTTCATTCAGGCATAAGCAACAGAACAGTGAATTGTCAAATCGGGTCAAAATAGTATCGCCTGATAAATTATCATTTACAATATTGTCTGCTAAACTGGTCAAGGTTTCCTGAAGCTCAGTCCAAGCTGCCACAGCTACAATCGGACTAGCAGCGCACCTTGATGATGTCACGGCCCGCTGCTAACGGGACCTCACGGCCGAAACTAGTCGATGTCAGAGCGTAGAATGGGAGAAGGATCAGCCAATCTGATCAGCCAATGAGCGTGCAGGTCAACCAGTGGTCCCGCCCAGTGGCAAAAATGTCATTATTATGTAAAAGCTCATTCTTATGAAAAAGGAAGCAATTATGTAAAAAATAATTCTTAGATTGAAAAAAGCTATTCTGAAATAAACTATTATGCATTAAACTAAGATTAAATAATAATAAAAATATATTTCATAATAATCTTTTTTTTTTCATAGTAATGGGAAATATTTCATAGTGTTAAACATGTATTTCATAATAATGGGAAACATTTCATAATAATGGATATGTATTTCATAATAATAAACACCTGTATTTCATAATAATAGACTCATTTATTCATTGAATTATGACCCAAAGGGGGCTCCATAGTAATATGTTAAAAATCTAAATCTTCTGTGAATAAGACAAAGTGGGTACAGAAAAGGGATAGATGGTGGATAAAATGTTGTTTGACTATTACAAGTTGGTCATTTACAAAACTGAATAGCCATGAGAGCTAAAGATGCCACAGGTTACTCATCTCTGGGTCATCTGAGTCATAGTCACCCAACTGAGCGTCGTTTTTAAAGGCTCTGTGGGATCCTCTTTTCATTCCTGATTGTGTAAATGAAATGAAATTTGATATTGTAATTCCTTAATTTTGAATCCAGTTCTTAGAGCATTCCAACTTTTACGAATCAGGGTTATGCTGTATGTCTGAAAGGAGGAATGTGTTGCAAACAGTCACAAGAAAAGACTGCATAATAAAAAGCTGGGCGCCAGTGTTATAACAAGGCAAAGGAGCGTGTATGTGTGTGTGTGTTTTGTGCGTGTGTGTGTGTGAGAGAGAGAGAGAGAGAGAGAAAGAGAAAGTGCATGCATGAGGGAGAGTTATAAATAGTGGGATCATCTGGAATACATTAGAGGTACAGTGTTTAAGTGAACAGGTCCGCTACCTGCAGCCACAGAAACCTCAGAACAGACCCTGCCAGGCCTCAAGCTGGACACACACACACTCACCCCCCCCCCCCCCCCCCCCCCCCCACACACACACACACACACACACACACACACTCAAGTATAAGGGGAAACATTAAAACATTCATCAGCAGAGGCAAAGTATTATAGAAAAAGTAAGCTAAAATAAGGAGAACTAACAGACAGACTGGAGCTCTGAAAGGTCTTTTAGACTTTATCACATTTTCAGAGTAAATCTTGGCTGCATCGCTTTAAGATAAACGGGGTTTATTAGTAAAGGCACCACAGGGATATTAAGTCCGTTATTAAAGGGTGGGAAAGTATACTGTCTAAGAGAAGTTGTTTAGCTTAGAATTGACCATATAACACTTCCCGAGGCCACACGTATAATCAACACCTGCATGCAGTAATGGTCTGAACCTACTCCTTTCCCACACACATAAATACGTGTGTAAAGAAGTTTATATGCTGATGTAATTCTGTTTGCCCAAAGAGAGAAAAGACCATTTTAGCCGGCCAATTATTTATTAAACGCATCTTTATGAGTTTATCTATTTGCTGTTTGTTAAAATCAAGTGTAATAGCTGTGTCGCATAATACTCACTGCACCTTTTTATAAACCTCCAAAGCCAACAGTAATGTTTTTGAATATTTAGGAAGTTCTCTTTTTACTGCATATTCTCTCCAACTTTTTCCACTAATCTGAGGCCCCCAAATTCAGGGGTTGGTGCAGGAAGTGGACCCTCCCCCCACAAGCATATTCACACTCACACACAGTGAAACCTGAGCAACAGGAAGTGGTCCTGCGCTGCAT